>BSBN01000942.1:5440000-5510000 GCA_027924645.1 Cunninghamia lanceolata
TAGGCACGGGTTACAAGCTTAATCCTAGGAATAAGGGAAAGGCCAAACAAAAAGAAAAGGAGTGATAAGGAAACAAGGTTGAAAAATATCAAAAAGAAAAGTCAAAACCAATAAGTAACTCCCCAAAATTACTGATTGGATTCAAATAAATGAATATAAATATACAATCCTAAAAGAGAGTATACATATTTATATATGAATATAAATAATAATATATCTATATACAAAAATCTACATAAATCTAATCAAAAAATATCTAAAAAATATGGTAGGTATCTAAATCTAGATGAGGATCAAAAATATGAAAAAATGCATGAAAAAGAATAACATAGGAGTGTATATCAAAGGAAAGGTGCAAGAAAGAACATCATGCTAAATGAAAGAATGCAAAGGGATGAAAACCACAAAGGTTAAGAGTTATAACAAATTGAAAGAAAATTGCAAATTAATCAAAGGTGCAAGTAAGAGAATCAAGTAAAAAAGCAAGAAATACAATAAGAAGAAAACAAAGAGGCAATAGGATATCATAGTATGAATACAAATTTACTCATGAATGTGAATTAAATTGCATGAAAAAGAATAACATAGGAGTGTATATCAAAGGAAAGGTGCGAGAAAGAACATCATGCTAAATGAAAGAATGCAAAGGGATGAAAACCACAAAGGTTAAGAGTTATAACAAATTGAAAGAAAATTTCAAATTAATCAAAGGTGCAAGCAAGAGAATCAAGTAAAAAAGCAAGAAATACAACAAGAAGAAAACAAAGAGGCAATAGGATATCACAGTATGAATACAAATTTAATCATGAATGCGAATTATATAACAATAAATATAAATAAAAGTATAAAAAGCAACTATCTACATATAGCTACAAAAAACTAAGGAACAAAATTAAAAAGAAAAGAAAATACAAGGTGTGGGTATCAATAGAAAGAAGGTTAAAGAAATAGGATCAAGCTAAGAGCCAGAATTACAGAAAGGTGAATGTAAAAAGTGAGAGATGAAAGAGACAAAGAAATTTATAAAGACCTAACGAAGGAACTGATAATAACCGGAGTATAATAAAGCCTATAATAGAACTAAGATATAACTAAGAAAGAAGCCCAACCAAGGATAAGTGATATAAAGATGTGGATAAAGGAGGGAATGACTGAGAGAACCTATAAAGCCACCAAAGTTGAAAAACAACAATCTCCAAGCAAGAGGAAAAGAGACCATGAGAAAAAGAAAGGGAGGAGGGAGGGAACGATGGAGAGGGGGTGATGAGGACCCATCTTTGATATGAAGGTAATATGTGTATAAGTTGATATTATTTTTGGCTAGTCCCATGGAGCATGTTTTAGAATTTTATACGAACTCTATTCATGATCATCGTCTATTAAGAGATTTATATTTAGATTTACAATTGGTAAACACGATTGTGTTCATTATGAACTTAATATTTATATAAGGGAAGTAGTTTCATTTATTACAAAAGAAAGAGATTGCAATATTGTTGTGAATGGTAATTTTATTTATTAGTTATTCACTCAAATTGTAATTATTTATAAGAAAATTAGTACATGATTTGTAATATTGTTGTCAATATCATAATTATCAAAATTAATTATTACAAATAGTGATTGCAATCATGATTTTCTTTATTTTAATATTTTTATTTTAAATATTAGAATTAAACTAAACAAATTGAAAGCAAGCTTCCCTTAGCTTCGAGAATATTTTTTCTCTATTACCAAGGCCAACCACGTGAAGATGGAAGCTCATGTGGCCTCTCCTAACCTAGACCTACAACACAAGACCTAAGACACCCACAACACAACACCTTACAATACAACATAAACATATTTTTTTTACAAAATTTGATTTTATGTTTCTTTCTAATTTTATAATTATTATTTTTGAGCATTTTGTAATTTATCATGAATGTAAATGAAGATCATTTAAGGCATAAAAAGAATCCTAATAACATTTACAATATATGTATCATATTGTGGAGTGTGAACATTATTTAATTTTATAATTTTTATATAAGCTTTGTGTCATGTCTTAGGGTGCTCTCTTGAAAGCTTGTGAAAGTTATTTATTTGGCACACTTTGTATTTTTTTGGTTTTTATACGGTTTTCAATGTGATGCTTTTCAATGTGTTTAACGTACTTTGTGAATAAATTGATATTTATTATATTGGGGAGAGTGAGTGAATAATTAATTACATTCCTTGCAAACTATTTCTATAAAGGAAATATCACATTATCGTTTATGATTTGTAATATTTGTGTTATATAATAATTATTGTAGTTGCTTTTTAATAAACATTAAAAATTAACAATTAAATTTAAAAAAATATAAAACAGCACATTTTAAAAAAAATAAAACAGCACAAGATAAAGACCTTAAAGAGGAACACAAGACCTTAAGGAATGACTGTGGCCAATGCCCATTCCTTTTCGGTCTTTAGAAGAGGCTTTTAGCCCCTTCGAATAAAGATATTTTTTTATTAAACACTATTTTTTTTACATATTACAAGGTAGGTCAATATGATTGACCCAAAACATTTTCTCCAAATGATTATAATATATGCCTCTGTCCTAATCCATTGTCATGGTTGCAATATGTGTCCATCATCTTTAACCATTGGATTGGATCTCTGCCTACACCAAATACATGTGCAAGTTAAATTTTATTCATATGAATTTTGTTCTATAAAGTTTAGAAATATATCTGAAAGCAGAATAGAAGATGATTGATTCAGTATACTAATAAATCAGTTGAATTATTCTCAATCTGCTCAATCTTAACATCTTTGTTTTCATTGGCTTTGACTGCAAGGGACTTTCAAAGACTTCTATCAAAAAAAAATCATTCCATTTGATAAGTGGAATAAACAAGAAAACCTACCAAATTTGCTCTCACCAAATTTGATACTTGCACCTTTGCCCTGCATAGGACAATTTTAAAATGGCGAAAATTAATCTTGCAAAATCTAATTGTAGGAACAAAGTTAAAAGGTTAAAATAAACTTGCACCTTTGCCCTACATAGGACAATTTTAAAATGGTGAAAATTAATCTTAACAAAATCTAATTGTAGGAACAAAGTTAAAAGGTTAAAATAAACTTGCACCTTTGCCCTGCATAGGACAATTTTAAAATGGTGAAAATTAATCTTACAAAATCTAATTGTAGGAACAAAG
Source organism: Cunninghamia lanceolata (assembly GCA_027924645.1). Lineage (NCBI taxonomy): Eukaryota > Viridiplantae > Streptophyta > Pinopsida > Cupressales > Cupressaceae > Cunninghamia > Cunninghamia lanceolata. The sequence goes on from BSBN01000942.1 coordinate 5,443,192, forward strand.
TTAGAAGGTTAAAATAAATTCAGATTACCAAATATTCACAAATTATACTATAAAGTCCCCATTAATTAAGTCAGACTAATCACCATGTGGAATATTTGTTGATTTGCAGTAGAGATCCACATTTTGTCCATGGCCATATTAATCACCATGTGGAATATTTGTTGGTTTGCAGTAGAGATCCACATTTTGTCCATGGATATGGCCAACAAAACAAACTCACATGATAAATACTCACATGTCATACATATATATTCACACAGATCTGGATGTATTTTGTTGTGCCTAGTGCAAAAATAAATGATCTTTTGTGCCTTATTTACCTACACTGCAATGGGTTATGATGATTTCTAAGTCTCTAAACTGGTTTCAATTTGGTTCAGATCCATTGTTCATTTGTAAACAAACAAACCCACATGAAAATTATGTTCTCTTTACCTGACACATAACAATCTGTGTGGGGGCTGTGACACCTATTTATTCTGGTATTAATGCAAGGGAAATATGCATACATGGACATGTATTTGCCAATTCAAACAATTTAACTTTACTGCACAAAATGCATATACGAAATTGAGAAGAATTTGTAGCATTTCATGGAGTGACAACCACAGGATGTGCAATAAATGCAGACTGTATAAGATTCTACCAGCATGGCTGAGGATACATTTCTAAGGGATGCAAAAAAAGGTTGATGTATAGAATGTTTCCTTTGCTTCTGCCATAAACAAAACCTCTAAGACATCAATGACAATAGTCACAGGTGAAAAATAGGAGAAATAGGGGCTACTTCCATAATAAAATGTTGTTTGTTGGTGATATTAGTAGGAGAAACATGGGCTACCCCTACAACTTGACATACATAAAACCCATAGTTGTTAGTATATCATAAGTATATGAGTATAAAATCATCCTCAAGAAATCTGTGAGAAAATCTGGTCACAAATCATATCTACAATCAATCTTGAAATCTGATTGCTCTAAAATAAGGCTACACATCTACATAGGGCACGATGGGCTACACATCTACATAGAGCACAATGGACGACATATCAATCTTGAAATCTGATTGCTCTAAAATAGGGCACAATGGGCTACATATCTACATAGGGCAGGATGGGCCACTGAGAGCATTATACCATGCTGCATTTATAATCTCAACAACCCTCAGCAGTACAAAGAAAACAATATCAAATCTTAGTTTGGTTAATCCCAAAATCTAACATGAACTCATGTAGCCAACCACTAGAATAAATCCCACCTTGAATATTTATCATCTTTTGTGCGTAATTTACCTACACTACAATGGGTTATGATGATCTTTTGTTCATTATGGTCTCTTTATCTCAGACAATCTGTGTGGGGTTGTAGCACCTATTTATTCTAGAATTAATACAAGGGAAATATGCAAAAACAATTGATGTTTAGAATCTTTCCTTTGCTTCTCCCATAAACAAACCCATAGAAAAACCTCTAAGGCATCAACGACAATAGTCATAGGTGAAAAGTAGGAGAAATAGGGGCTACTTCCATAATAAAATGTTGTTTGTTGGATCCAAGATTTTACTGCCACAATGTAAAGGGGATAAAAATTGAAGGTAAGGGAATAGCAGCGATGAATGAAAGAAAACAACAATGAAATTCTTTATTAGAAGGAAATCCAATTTTAGTCATCAATTTGGACAGAAAAGAAAATACAATTCGTTCAGAACAGAGGAATAATGTTATCGAGAAAGTTAGTTGAATACCTGAATTGAGAAGGAAATTGTCCTCCGCCTCCTCTGATCTCCCTCTTCGATTGCTGTTGTGGCTGCCAAAAATATAATACAAAATAAAACCAAAAAAACATACAAAACAAAACAGAACATACAAAACCAAAAACACATTTAAAACAGAACAGAACAAAACCAAAAAACATGCAAACCAAAACCAAAAAACATACAAAACAGAACAAAAATGCACAGGGAAAAAAACATGGACGGACTGACCAGCATGCATGCTGAAATGAACGACTGAAGCCAACAAAAACACAAACCAAATTCAAACCAAAACATACCTACATAAAAAAACACAGAGAAACAAAAGATAGATAGAAACACAGAGAGGAACAAGGAGTTATAAGTATAAGAAATTAATGAAGAAGTGTTCCATCTTCCAAATCAACGTTCTTATTTTTGAACTAATCTAAACTTTTTCCCTCCCTCCTCAACGGCTTTCCCAATTTTCTATTATCGTTTACTAATTTTGCATTTCCTATCTTATAACCGCTCAAATTAAACAAGATAATTTGGCTTTCAAATATGCTCGTCAAATTGTCACCAATGACCATAGTTTAAAAGGTTTCGAAATCACACATGTAGGAATATTTTATTGGATTTTTTTATATTATATTTTATTTGAATTGATATTTTATTTTGAAATGAATCTAAACCTTGTGGAGGGAAATAATAGACTTAAGTTGGGTTCATTCCCTGATCTTTCTCCACTACCAAAATAGTTAAGTTTATAGCCTTTGTTTTTGTGAGATTAGAGATGCAGAAATGGGATAAACAACATGATTTTTTGAAAAAATCACGAATCAAGGTTTGACCTGATTTTTACCCTTGTTTAAACTGTGGATTCGATTAAATCATTGATCGTGAGTTTCAACGATTTTTCCAGGGTTTAAATCACATTTTTTGCTATCACGAGGTCTCGTTAATTACCGATGCATTTTTGTTGCGTGATTTCACCTTTTCAGGCCTTTATTTAGGGTTTTTGGCGGACGTTTTGGTAAAGTGACGCATTTGCAAGCTCGCACAAGGAATTTAACCTTTTACTTGATGCAATTTAACCTTTTGGTCGTGATTTCGAGGTATTCATCTAAACTTTTAGCTTTAGAAGTAAATTATTTTCCTTCTTGCATTATATTCACTAACAACTGCTATTCACCTTACATTTATAATTGAAAACATGATTGTCCTTGAATAAAGTTGTCTTTTATTATAGATCTCGGCCATAAGCACATATTGTGTGATAATTCTAAGTAATTTCTATATCGTGAGAAAGGTGATACAATCCAGTTTGAGGTTAACAGGAAACCCACAAATTGGTGATGTAAATGGTGATTTCCAATTGAAGACCTAAGTCACATACCTGCAACTATACTATTTATGCTTGACCATAGAAAATCATACAATTTGAAATATCAAATATGTCAAGCCATCTCTAACAATTTGCAATTCACAGTCTTAGAACCCAAGTTTTGTCCATAGAAAGAAGTTTGTCTAACAAAAATTTAATGAGTGTCATCTTAGAGATATTTGTAAAAGATAGTTGACTACAAAAAGCCAACTAGGGAAGAGTTGTCATGTAGTGGTCCATAGCTCTATTTTAGAGTCAAAATTCTGTATTTGCATTTTTAGTTGGTGGCAAGTTGAAGATAGCAAGGTACATGCCTTTTTCTTTTGTTGGAGTTCTCCCACATTGGATTTTTCTTGGTTATATCCTATTGTTTATTATGTTTGATAGCTATAGTTTTTTTCCTTTCATATATGTTTAGTAGTTCACTATTTTTGTAGCATGAAATTAAGTTACTTCAGGCATGTTTTCTTTCACTATCTGCACATTTAGTATACTTTCTTGTTATAGAAGTTGTATGAAGTTAGTCAATCTTTGAAAGCTATAAACGCCTTGAGTTAAACAAAATTTTACAATGACTATTGACAATAGGAAGAAAAGATTCTAAAAGGTAATGTGCCAGAGTCAATCTGGTAAATTTACACCCATTATGACAATCAATCAAATAGGTACAAGAAGCTTAGACTCAAGAAACGCTTAGCAGATTAATTTCATCAATGGCAACTCTAACTTTAAATACTTTAACAAGACAACAAATATAACTCAACTAAAAGCCCTTAAAAATATTATAGATACCTAAATGATTTTTGTTGGGAGAACAATTGTCAGCTAAATAAGACTATCTTTCTTAATTTTAGACTTATTAACCAACATAAACTTCTATCCGATGTTGACCTTCCCCTCACCAAATTGGTAATGTTTGCCGAATGTTTCTTTTGGAGACATGAAAATGGTAATGAACACCCTTAGCATACATACTTTGTCTACTATTTTGCAAATTAATTTATTGTGTTACAAACATGATGATAGTCCTTTTAGTAAACAATCAGTTGCATAATTGAGAGAAGAATCATCCACAAACCGACCACCTACCATTACGAGGGCATGTCAGTGGTAGAAAACCCATCTTACATGGTCTAATGTTAACATTACTCTTTTCATGTATTCATCTCTCTCAAACAAAGTTTTTATTTTCTTATGATAGCATAAACACACATTCTTTGTTCCATATAGAGAGCCACACATTAATGTAGAAAAATCATAGTTAATGCACATAGTTTGAGCACAAGAGAAACCCAAAGTCAGCACATCATTTTCCTTAAGATTTTTTTTTGCAAATATGGTATCATTAAAAGCTGATTCAAATGCTTTTGCATATTTGATCAGAATGCCACTTCCAAGAGATTTTGCATGGACATATTGCACATCAGTCAAGGGTAAACCAAGGTCAAATGCAACTGGTGTTTGAATGATATCAATGGAGGGATCACTTCAAATGACATTTGGCACAGGAGGGAGGACATGACACCACTACTTGTGATAAATGCCTTGCAAATGTCACATAAATTAGGCAAACCTAGCTCTTGAGGCAATTTATGATAATAAGGCAAAAAATACAAGAACTGGGACATAAATGGCTTTTAATTCTATAGATGCTAGAAGGAATCCTTTGGATGAGGAAACTAGTGCACAAGAGCCTTTCAAGGAGTCTAGGTCAACACCTACTTTTAAAGCACATGGCCCAAACATGGGTAGAGGAAACATTAATTCTCTTATGCACCTCATACTACACTAGGATGATAGACCACTTTGGAGAGTACAAGATGGAGGAAGAATGTTCATGAGTAGGTGAAGAAAGTGATTAAAAATTTTTGGTACTCCTCTATCTTGTTGTTCCATGTTGCTAGGTCTCCATACTGGAAAGGTATAGTGGATGCTATTGTAGGTTCAGATCCTAGGTTCAAAGCCCCATCTTATGAGACATTAACGGTTGGTATGTTCAATGATGCAGTACAAGATGTTACGAGTGTTGTGAATGAACATCGAATAGAGTGGGAAAACACTAGGTGCACCATAAATGTCATATGGGTAGGCAAATAGAAGGAACTGAACCATAATCAACTTCCTTGTCTCTTGTGATATTGGCACAATTTCTTTGAAATCCATGGATACATCAGATACAATCAAATCTATGGTTACACTATTTGATATGTTTGATGAGGTGGTCATGGATGTAGGGCCATCAAATGTGGTTCAATTTATTACAGACAATGTTGTTGCTTGTGTTGTTACTGGGAGACTCTTGATGGAAAAGTATCCCTATATGTTTTTTTACCTCGTGCATGGCACACTACCTTGATCTAACCTTGGAGGACATTGGAAAACTTGAAAGGATTCGGGAGCTATTACAACAGGCTCGCACAGTTATGACTTTCATGTACAATCACACAAGGGTGTTGTGTATGATGTGCTCTTTCACAAGAGGAAAAGAGCTAGTTCGACTAGGGGTGACAAGATTTGCTACACAGTTTCTTGCATTGTAGACTCTTTGTCAACGTAAAATGAATTTGAAATGAATGTTTGTTTCACCTAAGTGGATGGAGTCTAGCTTCACAAATCAAGTAGATGGCATTATAGTGGCAGGGTACATTTATTCTACAAGTTTTTGGGATGTAACTAAACAAGTTGTAGAATTTTTGAGCCTTTAGTAAAAGTTTTGAGGCTAGTGGATAGGGAGAAACCCCCAATGGGATATTTGTATGAGGCCATGGATAGGACCAAGGAGGTGATGAGGAGTAAGATGGAAAATAACGAGGACATGTACATGCCATTATGGGAGATAATTGATAGGAGATGGAACTGATAGATGCACTCCCCTCTCCATGCTGCTGGATACTATCTAAATCCAATGTTCTTCTATAGCTCCTCATTCAAAGTTGATGATGCTAAGGTCTCATAGGGCCTATTCACATGCATGGATAAAATGTTCCCTACCAGGGGTTTATGATATGGATTGAGGGTATATAAGGTATAGGGTGACTTGGGTTGAGAGCACGTATGGTTTAGGTTTAATTTAAGTATAGGGCCGAGGCACAATATTCGGGGTTTAGGGTATAAGGGTGAGGTTATAGGGTATAGGGATGAGGATTTGTGGGTGTAGGCTTCAAGGTTTAAGGTATAGGGTTGAGGATTGAGAGATTAGGGCTTAAGTATATGGTTGAGGGTATAGAGTTGAGGATTTAGGGATAGGTTTTAGGGTTTAAGGTTTAAGGGTTAAGGGTTGAGGGATAGGGTTTAGGGTTTAGGGGTAAGGGATTAGGGTTTAAGGTATAATGTCGAGGGTTGAGGGTTTAGGAATAGGGATAGCATTTAGGGTTTAGGGATGATTGATTAGGATTGAGGGTTGAAGGATTAGGGTTGGGGGTTGATGGTTGAGGGATTAGGGTTTAAGGTATAGTTTTAAGGGTTGAGGGTTTAGGGATATGGTTTAGGGTTTAGGGTTGAGGGATTAGGGTTTAAGGTATAGTGTTGAGGGTTTAGGGTTTAGGGATAGGGTTTAAGGTTGAGGGATTAGGGTTTAGGGTTGACAAATTAGGGTTTAAGGTTGAGGGTTGAGGGTTTAGGGATAGGGTTGAGGGTCAAGGGATGAGGGTTAAAGTAGAGTGTCGAGGGTAAATGGATTAGGGATAAGGTTTTGGGTTGAAGGCTAAGGATTGAGGATTGAGGCTTTAGGGCTAAGAGTTAATGGATTAGGGTTTAAGATATAGTGTTGAGGGTCGAGGGTTTAGGGATAGGTTTTAGGGTTTAAGGGTTAAGGGTTAAGGGTTGAGGGATAGGGTTTAAGGTTTAGGGATAAGGGATTAAGGTTTAAGGTATAGTGGTGAGGGTTGAGGGTTTAGGAATAGAGATAACATTTAGGGTTTAGGGATGAGGGATTAGGGTTGAGGGTTGAGGGATTAGGGTTGAGGGTTGTGGGATTAGGGTTTAAGGTATAGTGTTGAGGGTTGAGGGTTTAGGGATAGGGTATAGGATTTAGGGTTGATGGATTAGGGTTTAGGGTTGACGGATTAGGGTTTAAGGTATAGTGGTGAGGGTTGAGGGTTCAGGGAAAGGGTTTAGGGTTGAGGGATTAGGGTTTAGGGTTGACGGAATAGTGTTTAAGGTTGAGGGTTGAGGGTTTAGGGATAGGATTGAGGGTTGAGGGATTAGGGTTAAGATACAGTTTCGAGGGTAAAGGGATTAGGGATAGGGTTTAGGGTTGAAGGTTTAAGGATTGAGGGTTGAGGCTTTAGGGCTGAGGGTTAAGGGATTAGGGTTTAAGATAGAGTGTCGAGGGTCGAGGGTTTAGGGATAGGTTTTAGGGTTTAAGGTTTAAGGGTTAAGGTTGAGGGATAGGGTTTAGGGATAATGGATTAGGGTTTAAGGTATAGTGTCAAGGGTTGAGGGTTTAGGAATAGGGTTAGCATTTAGGCTTTAGGGATGAGGGATTAGGGTTGAGGGATTAGGGTTGAGGGATTAGGGATTAGGGTTTAAGGTAAAGTGTTGAGGGTTGAGGGTTTAGGGATTAGGGTTTAAGGTATAGTGTTGAGGGTTGAGGGTTGGTGGATTAGGGTTTAGGGTTGACAGATTAGGGGGTAGGAGGTAGAGAGGTGAGGGAGGTAGATAGGTGAGAGAGAGAGGGAGGGGAGGGAGGTAGAGAGGTGAGAGAGATAGGGTAGGAGGTAAAGAGGGGAGGGGAGGGGAGGGAGAGGGAGATAGGTGAGAGAGAGATATAGGTGAGAGAGAGAGAGAGAGGGTAGTAGGTAGGGAGGGGAGGTAGAGAGGTGGGAGAGAAACAAAGGGTAGGAGGTAGAGAGGGGAGGGAAGTAGAGAGTGAGAGACAGAGAGGGTAGGAGGTAAAGAGGTGAGAGAGAGGGACAGAGAGAGAGAGGGGAGGGGAGGGAGAGACCTAGAGAGGGGAGGGAGAGAGAATAGAGAGAGAATAATAGAGAGAGGGGTAAGGGGGGAGGGAGAGGTAGAGACCTAGAGTGGACACAGAGAGAGGTGAGTGAGAGAGAGAAGAGAGGTAAGGATTGATAGAGAGTGAGAGAGAGAAGGTAATCATGAGATGATTTTATTTCACAATAACATGAGTGTGTTGTAACATGCTTGCAATGTGAATGCATGCACATAATGTGAGTGTGTTATAATAAACTCACATTATTATTTGCTTTGGTAATTTCCAAGCCTTTGGCTTAGATTTGCCTTGGCATTCCAACCCAAAGGCTTGGATTGAGTTTTGAACGTCCAAAGCCATATTTTTACAGATTGTAAAAAAATTACATAATCTTGAGCATGCTCCCCATCAGGGTTACACTTGTTTCAATGACAAGTCAAAAAATACCTCGATAATGTTAAGATCTCTCTTAGCTTTCTAACCATATAATTGTTTTTCACATTTTGAGTATGTTAAGTTTTTCATCTTTAATTTCTTTCATTAGTGTATCCATTTTTTGTCAAAAACTAGTGTGTGGTATTTTTTACTTTATTTTTTAACCGTTCATCAAAATTTCAAATAAATTATATTTTTAGAAACTAGACTCCATTCTACATGTATTCAAAAAAAAATTGTGTTTTAGATTAGTTTTCAAAGATTTTAGGGGGGAGCACGCTCCATTTTTTGTTTTCAGGATGTGTCCACTTTGAAAATTAGTGAAAAATCAATTATTCATGAAAAAATTATCAGAAAAATTGAGGATAAACTACATAGTGTTAGCTAATTTCTTAGTGAAGTGATATTTGAAATATTAAAAAAAAGTTAACATTTTAGGGGGGCACACCAGACATTATGTTATGTTTTTTTAAAAAAAACAAGACCAATTTGTGTGCCCCCCCTTTTTGAACCCCTTAATTTCAACCTTTTTTAAAAAATAATAGTATTTTAGAAACTAGATTCTGAGCACTATGACTCTTGTTTTCATTTCATCTTCAAATTTTGAGTGTAACTATCTTCAATTTCTCATCCAACATCAATCTTTCCTGATTTTAGAGAAAACGTGGCCACTTAAGACCCCCTTTTTGTCCCCCACCTTTGTGCACTTACCCTAGAGAAGCTAGGGTTGAGAAGAGGAGACCACCCCAATCCATATAGAGTTTCATGATTGTAAAAATGCCATCAAGCATTAGTCTTTACCAACAATGTATAATGAACTTCAAAATAGGTAGTTATGAAGACCAAGTATGGTGGGATATAATGCCCATGGATATGTGCCGCATACTTTTGGGAAGGCCATGGTAGTATGGGATCAAAGAGTTTTCCATAATAGTAGGGAAAAAACTTATACTTTGATAAAGAATAAGAGAAGGCATACCATCACTCTATTGACACCTACAACAGGAGATATGGAGAGCAACTTGAGAACATTGTTATTGGAAGGTAAGAAAACTTTGAGAGAATTTGAATATGAAATTTCATGTGTCACTAATTTGATTACCAAAGATTTACCAGTAGATGCAACAAAAGAACTTAAATACATGAGGTTTCATGTGTTGTTACTATGATTTCTTAGATGCTCCAAGTACTCACAACAAATGAAGTTGATAGTGTAGATGTATACATGCTAATAGTGGGGTCTTCATTGTGCTACAAGTTGGAGCAAAAAGTGACTAAAGGATGGTTCTACAAGTGGACATGATAGAAGATGACAAGGAACATTTAAATGTAAATACTTTTTTAAAGGAAGACAATAACGAAGAGAACCATGAAGAGGTAGAAAATGAGGAGGAACAGATTAGATCTAGTGGATGCTCATCTTAGAGGACACCAAGGGTTGTAGTATTATAGCAAGAGTTGGTGATGAGGAAGTGGAAGTACTATTTGAGGTAAATGAATATAAAGGGGAAGGGAAGCTAATGGAAATGTTGTTTGAGTTCATAGTGCAAACAAAGTTGAGTCTAGAAATTAACTTTACATCAAAGGACCAAGCACTATTATATGCAAAACACTAAATGAAGACGTGAAGGAGAAATGTAAGAACAAAGAATTGGTGAATGGAGTTAAGGAAAAGGAAAATGGGTCCCTAGAAATCCATCCCAAGACAAAGATTCATGTTATAAAGGCCACTATGACATCACAAGGTGAGTTTTTGGATGTTTCAAAGAAAGGGATGAACATGAACTTACAAGATGTGGGGGTGTTTACAAGGCTACAACAAATGGAGGGAGAATTTCAAAGTGAAAGAACCACCTGGCAGTTGCATAATTTCCATGCAATAGGTATTGTTAATTGTTCATCAATTACAACATTTGAAATTATTTCTTATGTTTTGGCCAATGGAATTTTGTTCACCCCTCATGTTCCACCAAAGAGCATTCATTTTGCGAGGAAGAAGAACTAAGTGATTTAGGCTAGAAAATAATAATAAACATGTTTAATATATGATGGAGGTTCAATTGCATAGTAGGCGGGTATGTGTAGGATCATCGAGGGCCAAACAGTGGCAATAGGAAAAAAATTGTGTTTTTACTTAGCCAAATTCGTGACTTGGCAAAGTTTGACTTTGACATGGATATCTATTTTGGTTTGGATACCAAACCAAAACGGATATCCATTTTGGATTTCATACCCTAAATTGCTTTACCCAATCCTTCATATGATTTGATTCATGATACATGGTTTGAGAAGGATACACATGATATACCCTTACTCTCTAGTGATAAAATTATGAATGATACTTTATGTGGTGAAGCTACACCTTCGTTAATCCTTCATGACATTGTTATTCCTTGTGATGATGATGTCCTTCATGTGATATGTTAGGAAATAATGCAAAGTTAAGATGGCATGAACTCTCTTGGAAGGGTAAGCATGGACTATAAGAACATTGAACTAGTTGGATCTGTTAAGCTCGTCATTTATGAAAGAACCTTAAAGGTTAACCTTAATTAGGTAAGGTTATGTTTCAGTGTGGTTGTTTGTGCAACAATGTGTAAATTAATGTTACCTAAGGATAAATCTAACTATACTAACATTTTAATAACCATGAGAGATGGGACTAACAATTAGACTAAAAGCTTGACAAACAATACAACTTGGACACATGTAGGACTTGGAAAATGGAAAAGAATATAAATAAATGTGGAAAACAATGAAAAAGTGGTATTAGTTGCACCTATATAGAGAAGTGGTTTAGAGGTTGGTTAGGGAAATTATTTAGGGTTTAGAGGTTTAGGTTTTCTCAGGTTTAGGGGTTTAGGGTTTACAGTTTAAAGAGAGATAGAGAGAGGGGACTGATAGAGTTTGGGGGAGATAGAGGAGATAGAGGGGAGAGATAGGGAGATAGAGAGTGAGAGACATGTCCAGAGAGAGAGAGATTGAGAGGTAGAGGGATGATAGAGATAGGGAGATAGAGGTTTAGGGTTGCTTGGGTTTAGGGGCATTATTTAGGGTTTAGGGTTTATGGTTTTGGGGTTAGGGGTTAAGGTTTAGAGGTTTAAGGTTTAGGGTTTAGAGAGAGATAAAGGACCAATAGGGAGATATAGAGGAGTCCGAGGGGAGAGATAGGGAGATAAAGAGTGAGGGACATGGCAAGAGACATAGCGAGAGAGATTGAGAGGTAGAGGGACAAAGGTGATAGGGAGATAGGGGAGAGATAGGGAGATAGTGGTTTATGGTTACTTGGGTTTAGGGTTTAGGGGTTTGGGGTTTAGGGTTTCTCAGGTTTAGGGGTTAGGGTATAGGGACATTATAATTTAGGGTTTAGGATTTATTGTTTAGGGGTTAGGTTTAGAGGTTTAGGGTTTTGGATTTAGGGTTTATAGAGAGAAAGGAATGATAGGGAGATATAGAGGAGTCTGAGGGGAATGATAAGGAGATATAGAGGAGTCTAAGGGGAGAAATAGGGAGATAAATATTGAGGGACATGGCCAGAGACATAGAGAGTGAGATTGAGAAGTAGAGGGACAAAGGTGGTAGGGAGATAGGGGAGAGATAGGGAGATAGTGGTTTAGGGTTACTTGGGTTTAGGGTTTAGGGGTTTGGGGTTTAGGGTTTCTCAAGTTTAGGGGTTAGGGGTTAGGGTTTAGGGGCATTATTTAGGGTTTAGGATTTAAATTGTTTAGGGTTTAGGGGTTAGGTTTAGAGGTTTAGGGTTTTAGATTTAGGGTTTATAGAGAGAGGAATGATAGGGAGATAGAGAGAGGAGACCGAGGAGAGAGATAAGGAGATAGAGAGTGAGGCACATGGCCAGGGACATAGGGAGAGAGATCAAGAGAGGTAGAGGGATGATAGAGATAGGGATATAGGGGAGAGAGAGAGGAAGATATAGGTTTAGAGTTGATTGGATTTAGGGTGTACCTAGGTTTAGGATTTCTCAGTTTTGGAGATAGCTAGATAGAAAGAGAGAGGAGACAGATAGGGAGAGATAGAGGTGACAAAGGGGAGAGATAGGGAGATAGAGAGTGAGCGAGATGTCCAGAGAAATAGGGAGAAGGATTGAGAGGTAGAGGGATGATAGAGATAGGGAGATAAGGGAGAGATAGGAGATAGGGTTTAGGGTTGCTCACGTTTAGGGTTTAGGGTTTAGGGTTTAGGGGTTAGGGGTTAAGGTTCAGGGGCATTATTTAGGGTTTAGGGTTTAGGGGTTAAGGTTTAGAGGTTTAGGGTTTAGTGTTTAGAGAGAGAGGACCAATAGGGAGATATAGAGTGAGGGACATGGCCAAAGCATAAGGAGAGAGATTGAGAGGTAGAGGAATGATAGTGATGGGGAGATAGTGAGATAGAGAGATAGAGGTTTAGGGTTTCTTGGGTTTAGTGTTTAGGATTTAGGGGTTTATGGTTTCTCAAGTTTAGGGTTTAGGGGTTAGGAAATAGGGGTTAGGGGTTAGAGGTTAGGGTTTAGGGGTTAGGTTTAATCATGCATTAATACAGGTTGTGGAGTGAGAAAGGGGTGGTATGGGTATGGTTGAATGGAGTAATGAGGTGATTTAATTGGTGATGACCTAGGTGAAGTGATGGGTAAGGTGTCTTATGTGGGATTGCTAGAAAGTGTGATTGGTAATGGTGGGGATAGCTAAATGTCATCTTCTAAGGATTCAAAGGTGAGGAAAGTGTAAGATGGGGATATGGGATAATCCATGGTTTAATTATTATTCAAGGGAGTGTCCTTATATAATGATTATCAACAATGGTGTCGACAGGGGGAATGGAGTCTATGAATGTAGGTGTGGGAATGTGAGCTATGACATTGGGATTACAATATTAGATGAATAATGGAAAGTATCTGGGCACCTATCTAGTGATGGAAGGAGTCACATGATCAAATGATGTTTGGGGAAGGGCTTTTATTAGGAAAGTAAGGATTTGGGTGATGGTCTAGGGTTTAGTGGAGAAGAATTTATGGAAAATTTGGAGGTCATTAAAATTAATATCCCTCCACCTTTATCTCCCTATCTCTCCCTTATCTCCCTCTCTCTATCATCCCTCCATAGGTCTCAATCTCTATCCCTATCTCTCTAGACATCTCACTCACTCTCTATCTCCCTATCTCTCCCTTTGTCTCCTCTATCTCTCCCAATCTATCTCCTCTCAAAAGCATGTCAAAAGCAGTCTCTTTCTCTCTAAATCTGTAAACCCTAAATAATGGCCCTAATCCTTAACCCCTAACCCGTATCTACCTCTCTCCTGTATCTACCTCTCTATAGATATCTCCCTCTCTCTATCTTGCTCTCTCTATCGACATCAATCCAATGATATTGAGGATGTGCTAAATTGATTTGTCACCTTTAGAAAATAAATGACATCAATCCAATGATTGTCTTGGAATTTGAATAGGTATAGAAAAATAAGAGGTTGATCCCGAGTGTCACAAGTTTGATCTCAATTGTTGACACAAATATCATCTAATATTAAGTTAAACATGAAATGATTTGTTAGAATTTACACCAAAACTACTTGCTTTTACAATTTTTTTATGACAATTATCTATTCAAAAGTGCCTTTGAAATACTATGAGATACCTTAGTATAAGTAAATCATATAAAAATCAAATATATATATCATCATAATCCTATATAAATTTTGATAGTTTGTTCAAAATCTCTCCTTTCATACGATACAGTCTTTCTAAAATTTGGATTGTATTTTATAGCTAAAATGCCTAAATACTAAACAAAAAAACAATGAAAACAATTGAGAAAAAGAAAACGGATATCCATTTTCAAAACGGATATCAGTTTCGAAAAAACATAAAAAGTGAAAAAGGCTCACGTTTTTGTAAACCCGCGGCTTGCAAAACGCAGTGTCATCTCTAAAGAATGGATATTAGAGGTGAAGAACGGATATCCAATCCAAAAAGGTAAGATGTTTCACATTTTTTTTGTTTGTTTTGTATATTCAAGCAAATTTTTTGGTTTTTTATGCTAAGTGGGTATGTTTTATATTTTAATTAGGTAAAATGGATGCATAAAATGAAAACCCAAACCCTCCACCACCAAACCCTCCCCCTCCAACAATAGAAGAGAATATTCAAAGAAATATTGATCAAATAAGTAGGATCATAGAAATGTATCACCGCCACCCTTGATTGTCTACAAAGACATCGAATTTAGAGGGAATCATTAATCATGTTCAAACCTTGTCAACCCAACATGAATCATTTAGGCAATGGTGAGAAGCCAAGAAGGCCGAATATGCTAACGGTTTGTTATATGATTAAGTCAAAGAATTAGAGATTACAAAATCTATGTTAGCCCAATGTTTTGTCAATCCTAAAACCGGATTGCATGTTGATGTCCGTAAGCCCAAGTTTTCAATCAAATGGTGTATTCATAAGGGCATTAGTCAGAACTTTTGGGATCATTGGTGGATAGTTTTTGATAAACCACCCAACAACAATTTAGATGTACCTTTGTATTTCCTTCATAAACTCTATGCAGAGTTCGTCATGGGTCAACATGTTAATTATTTTGCTTTTAGAGAGTTTCAAGGAGTGGGTAAGGGAATGCCTCAAGATAGACCTGGGGCAGTGAGACAAGTACAAGGTCCCTATATTCCCCCTCCTGCTATCCCTTCTCCACCCCCAATGTAGCACCCAGACATTGTTGCAAATGCAACACAACAGGGCCTTAGTGCCATACACTCTTTGACCGAGCATTTGATTATACATACATCTCAGTTTGCACAAGCACATGATGAAGGCGATGATATTGGATCACCTGGTTCTACTAGACCATCGTCGTCCACACATGTATGTGTGCCCCATCATTGCATTTCTTACAATCATTTATGCTTAGGTCCTATTATGGAGAGCAGTGAGCCACCATTGAACACATCAGAGTATGATCTCCATTCATGAGATGAGGCAATGGGGTCTAGAACTCAAGCTGAGGGGTCAGGGACAAGAGTAGAAGCTACCAGATCAGTGAACCATAGAGAAGGAGAAATGCATGAGCAATCTTTTATGCAGGTAAAATTTAAAGTTAAATTTTATGGTCTATTCCATTTGAATATATACACAAACTTATTAGTACTAATGTATCTAAGTGGGATAACAGTTGATGACAGAGGAGGAGTTGACAGAAGTTCATCATGGAACTTTGTCTGCCATCTAATTTGGTTTGGACTTGCCGATATAATTTGTTCTACACAACTTTTTTTATGCATTTATTTCTTTGTGAGTAATTATATATTAATTTATATCTTGATGTTAATTTTATTTTATAGTCAATCAAAAATGTGAATGATGTGGCATCTTTGCCGATAGTCTTTTCTCGAACTCCTGATCGACCCAAGGGACTATAATTTGCATAATGGCTTTCTCAATGCCAACAAAGGGTGGAGGTAATTTGATTGAATTGTACTTTAATTGATTGTTTGTGTGTAGCACATCTAACCTTTTTAAATGTAAGCATTTCCTATTTTGTTTAATAATTATATATTAATTTATTTCAATGTTACTTTTCTTTTATGTAGTCTCTTGAGAATGTGAGTGATGTGCCAGCTTTGCCATCATGCTTCAGTAGGACACCTGATCGTCTTAAGAGAAAATCATTTGCAGAACGATTGTCCAAACGATTGTCCAAACAACAACATAGAGTCGAGGTAATTGAATTGAATTTTTCTAAATAATTGATAGTTTATCTAGCGGTCTTATAGTTGATTGTAGTGATTTAGATGTATGTTAATAAATGAAAGTTCTTAATTGTAGTAGATAAGAATCTATTTACTAACTTTAACTTATTTTTATTTACCATTGAAGAGATTAATCAAATTTGTGTTTTGACTTGTTAATGCAGGAAACTTCGCCTCCATCAAATACTAGACATTTTGGTACAAAGAGGACACTTTTTCAGGATCCATCACAGATTGAGGATCCATCACAGATTGAGGGTCAAGTTGACTTGTAGTATTTTATGTAGCTATTTGGCATGTAGATTGTATATAGATTTTGAGACATGGCATATGCCACATTTTGTAAAAAATGTTTTGAGTTGGCATATTTGCCAAATTTTTGTATATGTCTACCATTATGGACTAGATTTTAATATATATACACCTTGATATACAATATAATTTAAATTCCTTATGTGCATGTCATGATACTTCCCATGATGCCATACATTATGATGATAGTTCTTTAGTCCATTGATGATATGTTTAGCATTGAGAATGGTTTTAGATCAATAGAATCAATATGACAAAATTCCTTATATGCCCTAATCAAGCATAGTAGCTTGAAATCTAATAAGGTCATGATAGACCATTTCATAATGTATTTAGTCTTCATCTTGTCAAAGTTGTCATATGAAAACTGTAAAAAAAATGCAAAAGTATGGAAGATGAACAGTCAAGTACTCAAAAGTCAGTTGGAGACTATTGGTTTCCCTCAAATCATGTATAAATATGCATAAACCTTCGTGGAAAAGGCATTGGAGATGTATTGAAAATATTTTGAAGATGAATTGAAGACAAGTTTGAATGAAATTAATGTCAAGAAACTCTGTTTTTGCAGATTTTACTATTTTCCTACTATTTCTTTGTTTAGTACAGCCCTATATGGATGTGTTAGGGCCTGAGAGCAATTGTAATTGAAAGCTGGTGGAATCTACTTTCTTGTGTTTTAGGTGCCAATAAGGCCAATAAGGACACTAGGGGCACATTATAAACACAAAAAACTTACATCTTGGGGAGAGGTGCCAATAAGGCCAATAAGGATACTATTTTAGTTGGGTGTGTGTGTGTATGCAAATCCCATTTATGGTCGAGAAGCTCTCTATTTACTATTATTCAACTCTCATTGATAGGAGGTTGGCTCTACAACTATTGCAATTTGTGTATGAAACCAGATGCCTACGAGATCATATATATATATATATGTATGTATGTATGTATGTATGTAAATCCTATTTATGGTCAAGTAGCTCTCTATTTACTATCATTGAACTCTCATTGATAGGAGGTTGGCTCTCTGACTATTGCAAATCAATCCATATGTAATGATGTATCTATCATGTTGAGTTAGATCCTATCTCTGCATCAATTTAAAATCATGAAGATCACAACACCATACAATCCTCATTGGGCTGTTAAAATGCACAAACAATCATACAAGATAGTCATTCATGAAATTACTATGCAAAGAGGGTTTATAAGTTGCATTAGGGTTTGTATAAATGATCTAATGGATTTATAAGGTTGTCAAACACCAAAATGGATGATTTCTATGAGTTTTGGGAGTGTCAGAGTCCATGTACAACTTGCCCTTTATGATTGTTAAAAAGATACACATGGCTGTCCAAAACTACCCTTTATGACTATCCTAAAACAACATTGTGTATATGCTCATAAAAGCCATCAAACTCTGAGAATAAACTCACCATTGGATAAGGAGTGGAAGGATAAAGTCACATTCCCAAAGACCTCTTAAAATCACATGTCTCCCCTTATGAAAATTAGGGTCTTTGCCGATACATTGTTCCGTAAGAGCAAAGTCACTTAAGATCCTAAGAGCAAAAACCTTGCCAGGGCCATATTTTTTGTTCTACTCATCGTGGAGCCAAACGGATTGCGCCAATGCATCAGGGTGGGCAGTTAAATGCTAGTGGAGGTCTCATTTTGTGCGCCAAGCATCCCAGTCATTTCAGGCAAGAGGCTACCGGTAAAGTCCTTTAAGATCCCTGAGACCAAAAAACTGCCAAACTATGATGGAATAGTTCTTAGAATTCATGACAGATGGGAATGTTGTGTTTGGACCTATAGGTGCATGTGGGGTCCATCCACAATAACCTCTCATTTTTGGTCAACTCCATTCTATTTGACCGTGCCGAAATCAAACACATTGTTGCAAAATGCTTCAATTTGATGTAGTGGAAAGGTGCTAGGTGTGACATTTTTCATTCCATAGCTCGTAGGGTCGAATGGACTATACCAACACATCGGGGTGGGTAGGTAAATGCTAGTGGAGGTCTCATTTTGTGCGCCAAGCATCCCAGTCATTCCGGGCAAGAGGCTACCGGTAAAGTCCCTTAAGATCCCTGAGGCCAAAAAACTGCCAAACTTTGACGGAGTAGTTCTAAGAATTCGTGATAGCGAGGAATGTTTTGTTTGGACCTACAAGTGGATGTGGGGTCCATCCACAATAACCTCTCTCATTTTTGGTCAACTCCATTCCATTTGACCGTGCCGAAATTAAATGCATTGTTGCAAAATGCTTCAATTTGATGCAATGGAAAGGTGCTAGATGTGACATTTTTCATTCCATAGCTCATGGGGTCGAACGGACTGCGCCAACATGTTGGGGTGGGTGGGTAAATGCTAGTGGAGGTCTCTTTTTGTGCGCCAAGCGTCCCAGTCATTTCAGGCAAGAGGCTACCGGTAAAGTCCCTTAAGATCCCTGAGACCAAAAAAGCGCCAAACTTTGACGGAGCAGTTCTCAAAATTCATGACAGCTGGGAATGTTGTGTTTGGACCTACAGGTGCATGTGAGGTCCATTGACAATAACCTCTCTCATTTTTGGTCAACTCTAATCTATTTGACTGTGCCAAAATCAAATGTAGTGTTGCAAAATGCTTCAATTTGATGCAGTGGAAAGGTGCTAGGTGTGACATTTTTCATTCCATAGCTCGTGGGGTCGAACGAACTGCGCTAACGCGTATGGGTGGGCGGGTAAATGCTAGTGGAGGTCTCGTTTTGTGTGCCAAGTGTCCCAGTCATTTCAGGTAAGAGGCTACCAGCAAAGTCCCTTAAGATCCCCTGAGACCAAAAATATGCCAAACTTTGACGGAGTAGTTCTTGGAATTCGTGATAGCTGGGAATGTTTTGTTTGGACCTACAAGTGCACGTGGGGTCCCTCGACAATAACCTCTCTCATTTTTGGTCAACTCCATTCCGTTTGACTGTGCTGAAATTAAACGCATTGTTGCAAAATGCTTTAATTTGATGCAGTGGAAAGGTGCTAGGTGTGACATTTTTCATTCCATAGCTCGTGGGGTCAAACAGAATGCGCCAATGCATCGGGGTGGATGAGTAAATGCCATTGGAGGTCTTGTTTTGTACACCAAGCATCCCAGTCATTCCGAGTTGTAAGCTACTGACAAAGTCAAAAGTTGCTAGGATTGAAATTTTGCATTCTATAGGTCTTGGGGCCGAACAGATTGAGCCAACACGTCAAGGTAGGAACACAAAACAAGACCTCCCCTAGCATTTACCCGCCCACCCTAACGTGTTGGCTAATCCATTCAGCCCCAAGACTTGTGGAATGCAAAATTTCAATCCTAGCAACTTTTGACTTTGTCGGTAGCTTACAGCTCGGAACGACTGGGACGCTTGGTGCACGAAAAGAGACCTCCCCTGGCATTTACCCACCCAATCTGATGCGTTGGCGTAGTCCATTCGGCCCCACGAGCTATCGAATGAAAAATGTTACACCTAGCACCTTTCCACTACATCAAATTGAAGCATTTTGCAATAATGCATTTGATTTCGGCACAGTCAAACAGAATGGAGTTGACAAAAAATGAGAGAGGTTATTGTCGACAGACCCCACATGTACTTGTAGGTCCAAACACAACATTCCCAGCTATCATGAATTCTGAGAACTGCTCCGTCAAAGTTTGGCAGTTTTTTGGTCTCAAGGATCTTAAGGGACTTTGTCGGTAGCCTCTTGCCCAAAATGACTGGGATGCTTGGCACACAAAACGAGACCTCCACTGGCATTTACCCACCCACCCCAACGCGTTGGCATAGTCTGTTTGACCCCACGAGCTATGGAATGAAAAATGTCACACCTAGCACCTTTCCACTGCATCAAATTGAAGCATTTTGCAACAATGCATTTGATTTCAGCACGGTCAAACAGAATGGAGTTGACAAAAAATGAGAGAGGTTATTGTTGACGGACCCCACGTACACCTATAGGTCCAAACACAACATTCCCAGCTATCACAAATTCTGATAACTACTCCGTCAAAGTTTGGCAGTTTTTTGGTCTTAGGGATCTTAAGGGACTTGGCCGGTAGCCTCTTGCCTGGAATGACTGGGACGCTTGGCGCACAAAATGAGACCTCCCCTTGCATTTACCCACCCACCTCGACGCGTTGGCATAGTTCGTTCAACCCCACAAGCTATGGAATGAAAAATGTCACACCTAGCACCTTTCCACTGCATCAAATTGAAGCATTTTGCAACAATGCGTTTGATTTTGGCACGGTCAAACGGAATGGAGTTGACCAAAAATGAGAGAGGTTATTGTCGATGGACCCCACGTGCACCTGTAGGTCCAAACAAAACATTTCCAACTATCATGAATTCTGAGAACTACTCCGTCAAAGTTTGGCGCATTTTTGGTCTTAGGGATCTTAAGGGACTTTGCCGGTAGCCTCTTGCTCGAAATGACTGGGACACTTGGTGCATAAAATGAGACCTCCATTGGCATTTACCTACCCACCCCAACGCGTTAGCGCAATTTGTTCGACCCCACGAGCTATGGAATAAAAAATGTCACACGTAGCACCTTTCCACTGCATTAAATTGAAGCATTTTGCAACAATGCGTTTGATTTCGACAGGTCAAACAGAATGGAGTTGACCAAAAATGAGAGAGGTTATTGTCGACGGACCCCACGTGCACCTGTAGGTCCAAACACAACATTCCCAGCTATCACAAATTCTGAGAACTGCTCTATCAAAGTTTGGCGCATTTTTGGTCTTAGGGATCTTAAGGGACTTTGCCGGTAGCCTCTTGCCCGAAATGACTGGGATGCTTGGCACACAAAACGAGACCTCCACTAGCATTTACCTGCCCACCCCGACGTGTTGGCATAGTCCGTTCAACCCCATGATGAGTAGAACAAAAAATATTGTTCTAGTTGACACATTCTCAATCATTGACATGGATGATATCTCAGTACCATTCCTTTAGGCACAATATGAGCTTCCAATGGAAGGCGCAATTGTGAGGTTGGAGATGATGAAAAGTGCGCCTCATCCACAATCATGTTTTACTTATCTTCAATGATGATTCCTTGATTCAACTTAATCCTTTGACAATACATTTTAACCTCCTTGTCAAAGCGTACTTTCAAGGTTGCTTAAGCAAGAGCTAGTGCCTCAACATCTAGGCACACTTTTGGTGTTCTAGAAGCATGAACTAGCACCTCAAATAGTAAGGCACTCATTCTAGGTTGTTTGTTCAATAATTGGTGCCTTGTATTCTTTGGACATTCTTTCAACTTGTGGAGACAACCTCAACTTGCAAGATCAATTCATCATCAAGGCGCATATCCAAAGTCATAGAGATATGAAGTGGTGCCTCACTAATCTAGGTGCACATTTGATGGTGTAGAGAGTTAGATGTGCACCCAAGTCATCATTTGATGCCTTCAATAACTATAAACTCCTTTGATGATGCATTTTATCCTTCCAATTCAATATCTAGCCTTAGGCACACATTTTAGGTTGATCAATCATAATCTAGCGCCCTAAGTACCAAGGCGCACTTTTAGGTTAGTTTGATCAAGGATTAGCGCCTTCACTTCTAGGCGCAAGTTTGGAGTTGAAATACATCAAAATAACAAGTTTCTTCATCACTTCAAACATCTTTAACACTTTGAAGATCTCCAATGCATGATTGAATATCAAGAAACCAATGTATCATTTCATGAAGGTCTTGACGAGCAGGATAAAAAATATTGTTCAAGTTGACACATTCTCAATCATTGACCCAATGAAATTGATGCAAACATGCAATTTGTTCATGTTGTGCCATCATGTTGATGCAAACATTCTCTATCATTCATATTGTCACATGTTGTAAGCCATGTATGTGAAGATGTAAACATAGTATTGGTGACATGAGCAACACTAGTACATATTCTTAAGTGTTGTAAATATGCATCTTCTTATTTAATCATGTGTTGTAAATGAAGGAATGCAATGATTGCAATATGTGCACAAAACGGATTTTTGATAAGGATTGAAAGGAAATGTTAAGAAAATGCAATTGGTGGGTGTAAATCCAAATTCCACAACCTTATCCACCATTCTCCTTGCCTATGTAAAAATGGGATATTTGGAACAGGATGTATTTACAGCTGCCCTTGTAGACATGTATGCAAAGTGTGGAAGCATAGACAAGGCATGTGAACAGTTTGGCATGACACCTCAAAGAGATGCTATCTCATGGAATGAAATGATTGTAAGATATGCACAAAATGGATTTTTTGAAAAGGCTTTAGAAACTTTGAAGAAAATACAATTGGAATGTGTAAAACCAAATTGCATAACCTTTGCAAGCATTCTCCCTACTTGTGCCAAATTAGGATCTTATATATACATATATGCATAATGTAATGAAAATAATGTATAGTGTATATATCAAGCCATATAGGCATGTACAAATAAAACCATATGGGTATATACAATGATATACATCAATAACATATAAAAGTATGTTTACAAAGCCAAATAGGCATATGTAACAAAATGTCCCAAAATCAAATATCCTATGGATTGCTATCAAATAATCGATGGCTCTTGCTAGGCCATGAAGATGGTGAACCAGTCAATGACTCATCCTCTATCGCTCATCGACTAGACCTCCTCGATAGAGATTTTTGAATTTCCACCTATTAATACAATCAAACAATGTGCACATTAATATAGAATTTAATATTCAAAATATATAACATGACATACATAATCAATCACTTACCGCCAATTGGTGATCCCTCTTGATCATTTGTTGTCTCTCTTCTTCTGTAGAGCTGGATGGGTAGGGGAGGTGACGTCTTGTGAGAAGCATGAACAAGTAAATTTAAGTAAACATGAATATCATATATATGCACATTAAATGCTATGCTTATTATAGGACTGTTCTAGGACTATTTTAGGACTGTTGTAGTTAAAAATATCCTAGTAGACATGTATAGGACTGTCATCTCATGGAATACAATGATGGCAAGATTACTATCAAGATTAGTATGAAGATTAATTATGACTGTTATAGGACTTTTATAAGAATGCAAAGTAAGGAAGCATAGGCAAGGCAAATGAACTGTTTGGTGAAATACCTCAA
The DNA here is from genome assembly GCA_027924645.1 of Cunninghamia lanceolata. Lineage (NCBI taxonomy): Eukaryota > Viridiplantae > Streptophyta > Pinopsida > Cupressales > Cupressaceae > Cunninghamia > Cunninghamia lanceolata. The sequence goes on from BSBN01000942.1 coordinate 5,466,858, forward strand.
AGAAATGAGAATTTTGTCAGATGTTATAGTTGCAATTGCCATGTGACACATGTATGTAATATGTGAAAGCATAGACAAGGCATAGGAACTGTTCGGCAAAAGACATCAAATACATGTCATCTCATGGAATGCCTTATGTAGAAAAAGGTACAAATGTGCAATATTAAGAAATATGTAAATGAGAACTAAAAACCATACTTCGAGTATAGTCAAATAACCTACGATGCCATACAAAATAATTTACGATGCCATGCAAAATTATCTACGATGCCATGTAAAATAACTTTATTCGCAATCCTGTATAGTCAAAAGCAGCATTATAGTTAAAGAAACAAGATTTTTAATAAAACAATTATAAAAAATAGAAAAACAAGAACAAGTTAAGATAAAAAAATGTCATACCTGTCCATCTGGAAGTTTAAATGCTAGTCAAGCATACCTGAGGGGTCATCTCTTACTTTCAAAGTATCCAATATTGCTTCATGATCAGCATTACTAATTGTCCATAGTTCTTTTGATTTTGGTTTTCCATGATGCTTTAGTAACTTGACATTTGTTGCTACAACTAGGTGAGAATACATCAATATGGTTTTATGCTTCTTAAAGTCTTCAAAGGCTGGGATGCCATTCTTTTTAATCATATATGTTCGTAACCAAGTCCCAGCAATAACAAATGATCCTGTAGGATATGTGAACCCATCATTATCTGTCATAGGTTGTGTTAGCTTTTGTTTTCCCTGTACACATCATGCCAACCAATAGTCTAACCTCTCTTCATTTCCATGCAGTGCAACAACTGCATAAATATGACCTGGCTGTACAAGGTCTGAAAGATGTTCATAGTCAAATGAGCTCTCCATGTCATTGACGGAAGATGATTGAACTTCATATAAAGGGATTAAATATTGTGGAATCCATGCATCTACCCACTCACTTGACTCACAATTGTCCCAATCACATTTAATACAACTCTAACAAAAATAAGCTAATTCTCGTGTCCAAATAGTCCATATACTTTCATCTGAGCTTTAAAATGAATGCATCTTTGATGATTCACTGATTCTCTAACATTCCAATTTCTCTATCGCTATCCCATCATCAACCAACCAAAAGAACCTGCGCACTTTAGAATCAAGAGCCACTCCTCGTGACAATGCATAGTTACACCACTTAACAATGGAATCTACATCACTGAATGTAGCACCACCTCTAATATTTAGCTGTTCTTTAAAAAGAGCTCTCTTCACGCATGCACCTGCTCCATCATGTTCACCTTTTCCGTGCCCGGCTTCAAAAAAATTCCAAATATGAGGTATACCCTTCTCTACATGCATTTTGCTCAACCAATAGAAATTACAAGCATTCTTGAATTAATCAGTGCAATTATCTAACCAAATGAGATGTTGATCCATTCTAATATCTTTTTCTTGCAAGAACGCATAAAATTGTTGAAAACAATATTGCACAAACTCTGCTGAATGAGATCGATCATCACTCATGTAAAAATGGTATTCTCTGACAATCTTCCTGTTCTCTTTTGTACTCTTGGGGGCATTTTTGTATGTGATGTGAACAAAAATAGCAATCTGAATAGAATTGTAGTACTGGGATTGAACTTCATTTTGGGGTTGCAATGTATAGTTTTCTGCAAAATCAACTACAGAGACAATAGTTCCAATCAGGAAAGACTCTTTACACATCCTAAACTGTTGATATAACCATCGAGACCTATGGCTATGTCTGACATACTTGTAGAAAAGATTTTTCTTAAAATCATCAATAAAATCAGCAATACATACCTCTCTTACAATCAACTCACATCTAGAACCTTCACCTCCACTTTTCAAATTGCATTTCACTGTCTCATATCTCTTTTTCTCAATCATTCTCTTTCCAAAATCATGCTTGTTGCCCTCATGAAAACATGATACAAACTTTGATAACCCACCACATTGTAAACACTTTTCATTTAAACAATCATTCTTGTAGAACATGCAACCATCATCTCTAATACATATAAATAAATCCAATAAGTCCCTAGATGACTTTGGTAGTTGAATTGCACCACACTCCTGTAACATTTCATTAGTGTGCAAAGTAGAATGAATATTGCATAATAATTCATGGTACATAGAAAACTCTACATGGTATTTGCAACAACATGTATTACGAACTTTAAGAGGAACACAATAAAATGGCTTAAGAGATCCAAATGCTCTTTGTGAGATTGTCATACCTAGGTGAGTTTCACAATATTGTTTGTACAATGTTGTTTGGCTATATTCCAAGTAATGTTTAGGATGTGGTGTTCGGTCTTTATTACCAATTCTTAACTTTACAACATCTTTTGCATTCGGTGATACCCTAGAGTTAGTGTGCCAAAATCGTTCAATTTCTTCCTTTGTGCTATCAATTAGCTTCTTGTCAACTCGTGGAAGCCTACCACTGAAAGCCCAAGTATCATTGGCAAGAGGACTATCTAGCCTTGATCTTAATGCTAGTGCTTTTGACAATGTTTTACGATTCAATCTTAAGTCAACACAAGTTTGCCTCATTAATCGAGCATTTCTTAATTGTTTGCTTACTATTGATGTTGTTATTACTCTACGGGCAGCTCTTTTATCTTTCTCCTTGCTAGTCTTTCCAATAGAATTGAGTGCATTGAAAAGGCTTCTAACAATAATTTTATTCCGATCGGACACTTTGTTTAACCGAATCTTTAATTTCTTTAGTAAAGGTCTCATTTTGTACATCTTTAATAATTGCACAAAAAGTTGGCATTGTTTGGTTAATGTTTTCTCTTAAAGTATTCATTGAATAGTTTTTTAGCCCACAACCGAACCATTCGTGACGACCTCTTGCCTTCAAGTTTTTCCATTATTTTCTCATCAATTTCAAGTAACCATTTTGGGGTGCTTGGGTGTTTTCCAATTTCATCATGGTTATTCTCTTCTTGACAAATGTCCTCTCTTCTTATGAAATTTGGAGATACATTGATTGTTCTTGTTTCATCCATGTTATCAACCTCATCAATTTTATCAACAAATAGATTATGGAGTGCAATTTCAACATCATGATGTTCATATCCACTTTCTTCAAGTGCACGTCTTCATTTTTCTTCTTCTTCTTTATCCATGGTATTGCTATTATGAATAGGTGTTTCATAACATTTTTCAATATTTTCATTTGCAATATCATGGTGAATTAAACATTCTTATCTAACATTTCATTATAATCAAAATTAACATCTTCAACTTGCATGTCATTAGATGGTAAAGAAGAAGATTCACCTTGATGAGCATCCGTCAAACCCACTCTTCCAATCCTCTTCCTTTCCCTATCTTTTTCCCTAATTGCTTCAATTTCCTCCAATGTATCTTTCCTCCTCCTTTTTTCTTTACGACGATTATTGCTCCCCATTAGGGGAACAAAAATAGCACCCTTATGATTGTAACAAGAAAATTGTGTCTCCAAAAGTGCATAAAAATATTCCTTTCACTGTCATAGCCAGAAATCACGAGTATTTCGACAACAGAGGGTCTCTGGTTGCGGATGTCGGGCCCAACAATATTCCTTTTGTCTTTTTTCTGCATTTACATAACGGATATCCATTTCTTAAATCCCAATTCTTTGCCAATGGACACTCTGCAACATCCATATCACTACTACAAAATAGATATCTGTTTTATTATGTACATTTGGATTCTAGACTAGGGATTTATTTTATTATTCTATAAACTTGTGAATTACCATCTAATTTGAATGTTTACACACTAATCCACTTAGGTATCAACTTAATAAAGCTATGGATACAAGCCATTATTTGATTTGAGTAATCTTACTTTGGACACATTTGTGAAGACTCCTAAAGAGGCTGGAAATACAATTGTAAAGATGATATAACCTCCATATAAGCATAAAGATGATATATAATTTTAGTTTGTTGAAGGACATGTAAATTAGTCATTGATGAGGACTCTGCTACACCTAAAGTTGAGTCCTTTGTTTGGAACTTTGAAGCATGCAAAGAGGCAAGTGACTTGTAATGCTTAAGTAAACACGAGTCTCAACATGATGTAGTTCAACTTGATGACATGTCTAAATACGACACATTTTAGTTTGTATTACATGAGGACTTCCTTATTCATGCATATGAAATTTATAATTAGGTATATTTTTCTGAAGTGTATGAGTTTGAGGCTTTCAATTTTTGTATTGACTCACTTGAAGATGCTAGCAGCCATGTGAACATGATTAATATGGGATCCAAGAGTTGTACTTTTCCCGTGCATTTGAAGTGGATTGTTGGCCCTTATGATTGTTTAAATCATGTTGGCCTAGCATTTGAATAGTTGCTTCGTGACATGGATGGGAATAGATAATGTATAGACTTTATCACACTTTAGGGTTTTCCCATTATGCTAACATGTTATGACTATCCACTTATTCTATTTTAGGCTATCATGAAATGAGGAGCCTCTAAAGGCAAAAATGTTGTCCCAAAAGAAGGCTCAATGTTATTCATAAAGACATTAGATTGTTAAAATATAAATTCAAGGGTAGATATTCCTTGGGCTATTTTAGTATAGAGAAACAAAATTGCAATATATGACTATCCTAGGAATTAGAATGGTTGATCATACGATATTCATGGCATTTTGATATTAATGTGTCACATCCCTCTTTTTGAAAACAATTATGCTATTTACTTTCTTGCGAATTTTAGTAATTTAATATGTTGTGAATGACATGGAAATTGACGATTTATCTTACAAAGTTGTTATATTGAATTGTGGAATCTAATGATTACGATCAAGGTGATATTGTAGACTAAATGTCTTTATAATAAATGCAATGATGTTTGGATATATTATGTTTTGATTTGAGCATAGGTGCTTTGACCACAACATGGTATGTGAGTCTGTCGATGCAGGAACAGGTGGACCGTGTTCGACGGGAAGAGAAAGTATCTTCGAGAGAGAGTATAGACTCTGGAAATTAACCATGGGCGTTTGTTACTGAGGTTGCCAAATAGGTAGATAAACCTTGGAACCAACCAGTTAGTCTTGTTTGTCGGTTGGGTTAGTTAACTAGATGTCGACGTCATGAAGAATCTTGGAGTCATCGATGTCGTTGTAAGTCGATCATAGCAAGTCGACTTATTTAGATGTTTAATATTTTCATTTATAAGTGTTTATTGAACCATCTTGTGGCGAAATTGTAAATCTTGTCTCATAGTCGAAAGACGCGAGAAGTCAGCCTTGAGCGTCTAACGTCGTAAGAACTCGTTCGCGTTACGACCAATCCGTCGTGATTGTCGTAAAACGCGTCGAACTTGTATTGTGAAGTTATTCTATTCTTGAAGATCGACAAATGTCGATTTGAAGCCATAGCGTGAAATAATTTATTTGGTCGTCGATTAACGTGAGTCTTTTATTCTGTCTTTGACCGCGAGTAGTTGTCAATCTAACTTTGAGCTTTCTTAATAAGTTGGTCTTTGCCTCTTGTCCCTTTTTGACCAAAACGATGCTTTAGTCATTTCCTAAACCACCGCCAAGCCAAGCTTAACTCCACAATACCTCTTATGGTGGCTTTTGGATTGAATTAGATAACTTGGTATTCGAGTGAAGGCGGAGTCGTAATATCTTCTAGCAAGCCACGTCGCCTTAGGAACCACCACCTTTTGATTGGTCGTGATAAATGGGAAGTTGGGTTTAAAATCAATTGTGCCGACCCATATGATTAAATTATGTCAACCGAGAACTCTTTGGAGAGATTCCTTTTTCCAAAACGTGAGAGGAAGGTAGTTTGCAGTTATGAAGGAGAGTAACGGATATTTATTGATGTTACTCCATTATCTAGGAAGGTGGAGAGGTTCGGTGGCTGTTGTGTGAAAGAAGATAGAATTGCGGAGGTTAGGAGAAGTCAGAGGTAGTTGTAGAAGTAGAGAGATTCATGGAAGGCGGATGGAAGTTGTTAGAACCTTCCTTGCGGGCAGTAGGAGAGGGGAGAACGTGAATGAAGAGTTTAATGGGAGATTCTCCTTCGCAAGGTGTAAGAGAGGATGGAGTAGCCGTCGTTGAGGGCGAAATGGCGGGAGAAACTGCGAAAGAGGAGGAAAAAGTAATTGCGAAGTAGAGTTGAGGGAGACCTCGACGGATAGGGTGTAGCTGCGGTTGAGAGAAGAATCAGAAAATGGCAATTGTTTTAGTTGGAGACTGACACCAAAAGAGGAAGAAGGTAGTTTGAGGTAAGAGTGGTCGGGGGCTGTGAGAAAAGAAAAATGGCAGTAGAGGAGAAAGAGTGATCATCGCAAGGAAAGAAGGAGTGTTGGGAAGTTAAAAACTGTGGGTTATGAGTTAGAACGGGTAGAGAGAGAGACGGAGGAGAGCCCGGCTATGTGAAGAGTAAAGAAAACGGCAGCAAGAGAGAGAGTTTTGGGAGTTTTAGTAGAGGAAGTAAGTTTCTGATGGAATAAGCAAACGAGAGTGAAGGAAGGAGTGATAGGTTATTTCTAGGGAGTGATCCATTCTTCTGAGTAGAAAGCAGAGGGAGAGGTAACTAAGAAGCCTGTAGTTGTCTATGGGTGGACGTTTTCTAAGTAAGGAGCCTGCCTTGTCTTGAATAGTGTCCGGCAGAGAGAGGAATCTGGTTAGAGTGGACTGTCGTTATTTTCAGAAGGAGATAAAAGAGAAAGCTTTGAAGAAAAATAGAGGAGGACATGGAGTTACAACAGCAACCTCCATTTTTATCAACAGGTTCATTTCCTTTGTTATTCTTCTCAGTTTAGATCTGTAAGACTCACTTTGCAAAAGATCAATGCGTTTAAATGAGAAGAAATGTACGACAACGTAAACCTAGTATGATATATGTATTGGGTAAATCCACGTAATAGTATCATTGCTGTGTTTGAGATTTGAAGACTCAAAAATAGAAGTATTGCTGTCTCATCACTGTGTTTGCAATTTAAAAACTCAGAAAAAGTAGTATGCTATTTTCTTGAATTCGTAAACTCAGAAATTGTAGCATTTTTGCCATGAATTAAGTGGTGTAATAAAAGAACGTAGTTCTCTAACGCATATCCATTTAGGAACAAACTTATTTTGATCCAAGATGCAATAAACCTTCCTTGAACGATGACTCCACAGCGAGTAAACATGTTGCTCCACGTGCATGTTGCGTAGAAGTCAAAAACCACAGTTTTAAGCACGTTTTGACGTAAAATTAGAGTGTTTAATAGCCGAAAAATGCAGTTGTAAACAGCTGATGTTTTAACCATCATACATCTTTAATTAAAGGTCAACCATGCGTTGGTCATCTTTATTGACATAAGAAGATTCCATAATCATTTATATTTTATTTATGACTTTCATCTTGATTGAACCATGTGAAACTCATGACACGAAAAGAGAAGTAGGAGGATAAAGTTTAGTAATGATTAGGAAACCGTCATGTTCTGAAATGAACAATTTGAATTGAAAACCCGCATGTGAGTTGAAATTATGTTGCATGCGACGGTGCTAGAATCGTTTTATCTTATAGACCATATGAGTCTAGAATCCTCGAATTTTGGAATAATGGGAAATGGCTTTAAATGTTTTGAGTATGTTGTGTAAACATGGGAAGCAAGTAAACAAATAGGAAACCACTTAGGAGTGGGCGCTTTAAGAAATGTTATTACATGAAAATGGATTATGAAACTCTGAACTCGAGATAAGAGTAAAGTTTCGCCATGCGCTATTGTAGGAGGATATCCTAAACCCTTGAGGTCATCAAGGTCGTCAAATAGTTAAAAATAACATAAATAGGAAACTGTAGGATTTCGACCAGTTCAAGTCGAGTAGGGTGGGTGAACCAAGTTCATGCATTCTTAGAACGCTAATTAAAAACAAATCCTTTGGCCAAGGTGATGTACTATCCTCAAGTGCATCGAACGTTCACCGTAACTGGATGGCATTTCTTGTGGAGTGTCATGCATGACTAGAGGGTATCTAGGGATCTACGCGATAACAAGACACGTAGGTTACAACACTAGAGCTCAGATGGAAAACGCCGATGGTTATCCTAAGTCTATCCTCTTGAGTAGGGTAGGGCCACTTCCGGTTAGGAAGGAGTGCGGGAGACCGACGGTCTGTGGTTGGAGGTTAAGCTCCTTGAAGATACTTTCTCTTCCAAATACCGAGGAATGCTGAGTCTTGAATGAGATGGATCGACAATCGGGATGCATGATAATGGTATGTTTCCAATATATGTTGTATCAAGAAAATTTCATTTGTTAGAAAACAAAATGTTGAATATATATATATCATTTCTTTCAGCTTTAGGAAAATGAGATCATGTGTATGAAAAAAAAAATGAAAAATGTTGTATTGGTTTATAGATGAGTAACTTTTACATGTGATTTCCTAGTTTAAAAAAAAAAATTTACGTTGTGAAAACTTAGTTACTTCTTGTTATTTCCTTGGTGGATGTTACATATGGTATCAGAGCTAACCAGGTTCAGCACTAGGGCTGATGAGTCCACTAACCTGATTAGGAAATCATCATTATGCGGGTAGCTAATGATTTGGTTTATTGTGCCAGGATGGTATACACCAAGAAAACTGCAAGAAAATCTTTCGCGGGTAAGAAGCGTTATCTGCAAGCTAAGCAGAAACGACTTGTGATGATCAAGACCATAGAGAAAACCAATGACAAAAATGACCTATGGCTTGACGATGTGGAAACCTTAGCCAATGCTATGTCACGACTTAAGCGAGTGAGGAGAGAACTTCTAGAGGGAGCAGCGATGGCGGTTCGAACCATGATCAACCGCTGCTCCTGGATTGTAACTGATAGTGTACCTGTTAGTGTACCTAGTACTATACCCATGATCACTAGCGATCCACGTGTAGTACCTAGAGCTGAGATTATTGAGTTATCTTCTGATAGTGAGTCTGAGGGGTATACACCTCTTGATTATGTGTCGGACAATGAATCCGAAGGTTACACTCCACTAGATAACACTATGTAGAAACATGAGATTTGTCTATCTCTAATGATGTTGAAACAATTTTGCAAAGTGAATAAAGACAAAATTTTGGTTTGAGAACAATTATGATTATGATCAAATGATGTGTTCTTTTGATGTTGTTCAATTTAATAAGCGCAAAACTGATTAGTATATGTTTAAACAGGTGTGAAATTAAACTAGCATGGACCAATCAGGGTTTAACGAGGGGGAGGATCGGGAAGGTCATAACTCTCGGGAAAACTCCACTGACAAGTTGGATAGGATCCTCAACATGCTCACGGAAACCAAAGAAAGATTGAACAAACTGGAAAGGAAAATGGATGAAACTGGCAACACAGAGGGTGAAAATGAGAACTCTCATTACACAAGCAAGAGTAAACATTGGGATGATGGCACGACGAGTGAGCGTCCTGATGACAGTGAAGCCCAGAGGAGAACCAAGGATAAACTTGCCTTAGAGTTATCTAAGGATATGAAGAAGGTTAACCCTCCAAAGTTCGACGGAACAAAAACTGGAGATGCAGCTGAAGCATGGTTGACGGAGATGGAGAAATATTTTGAGATCAGGAACTACTCTGAGGTTACTAAAGCCGTGTGGGGAGCCTATCAGCTGTCTGGGGAAGCATCCACTCGGTGGATGAATAAGAAAATGGAGTTGGAATTAAGTCCCTTGAAAGTGACATGGGATGAGTTCGTGGAACTATTCCGAAAATGGTGGTTACCTCAATTATACTTTGATCAGAAGTTAACGGACTTCCAAAACCTCAGGCAAGGTGAACTATCTGTGGTCGAGTACGCAGAAAAATTCACTAGGTTACTGAAGTATGGTCCCCAATACCAAAAGGATGAAAGGTTCTGAATCAGAAAGTTCATCATGGGACTCAATCCTTAGATCGGTGGTGAGGTGGAGGTGCATGGTCCAAGCACAATGGATCAAGTTTATGAAAAGGCAATAAAACAGGAGCAGAAGATTAAATCTATCTCTACTTACCGTGACAAGAAACGCAAGAAGTTTGACAAGAACTACAATAATCAGTCTTTTAAAAGGAAAAATGATAAGGGGTATAGAAACAGGAGGTTTGATAGGGGAAATCGAAAGAATCAAGGAGGATTTGGTAATGAGCGTAGAGGTGAAGATTTTAAGAGAAATACAAATTTTAAGAAGAATGGTGATTCTGCAAGTAGGCCATCTGAGAAGCGAGGACCTATAGGGGGATGCTTTTCTTGTGGAGGAGATCATTACACCAACCGTTGCCCCAACAAGAAGCCGAATGGGAGGCCTAGGAACACGGAGCTTCCTTCACAACAGGAAGCTTTTCAGCAAAGGATTCATGCCGCTCTTGACAATCGGCAAGCGAAGTATCAAATCACTCCTATTGAGATGATAGGTACCTTATTTGGAGTTCCTGTTTCTATTCTATTTGATACTGGTGCAACAAAAAATTTTGTGTCACCTAGAGTCTTAGGTAAATTTTCTAGAAAAGCTGGGTTTATGTCAAAACCTTGGACAGTAGAGTATGCAAATAATTCAAAGGCTCAGGTAGAGCAATGTTTGTTCGAGGCTAGGATTGATGTTTCTAACTTCACCACAGAGGCAAACTTATACGTAGCGCCTTTAGGGTCCTACGATGTCATCCTAGGAATGAGCTGGTTGTGGAAACATCGAGCCAAAGTAGATTGCTATCATAAAACCATTGAGTGTCTGGATCAGACGGGCAAAACAGTGAATGTCCAAGGAATTCAAAGGGAAATAAGGGTTAGATCCATTTCTTCTAAACAACTAAAGCGGGCTAGGCGAAAGGGATGCCAACTCTTTGCAGTCAAGATGGACCTAGTAGAGGAAACCTGAGAGAAGCAATCTTTTGAGGAAAGATATCCATTTTTGTGCAACTTCAGGGATGTATTTCCTGAGGAGTTACCAGGCTTACCTCCAAAGAGAACATTTGACTTTGGCATAGATATTAAACCAGGATCGGAGCCAATCTCTAAAGCTCCGTATCGTATGACTACCACAGAACTTATGGAATTAAAAGCTCAATTGTAGGAGCTTTTGTCTAAGAATTTGATTAGGCCAAGTGTATCACCATGGGGAGCCCCAGTTATCTTTGTCAAAAAGAAAGATGGAACTTTAAGGCTGTGCATAGATTATAGGATGCTTAACAAGGCAACTATAAAGAACAAGTATCCCTTGCCGCGGATTGATGATCTATTTGACCAAATGCGAGGCGCATCGGTCTTTTCCAAGATAGATCTGAGATCTGGATATCATCAGTTAAGGTTGAAAGACGAAGACATTCCTAAGACAGCTTTTAGAATGAGGTATGGTCATTATGAGTTTACGGTGCTACTGTTTGGATTGACCAATGCACCTGCTGCATTCATGAATCTCATGAATAGTGTATTCAGAGATTGTCTTGATAAGTTTGTACTAGTCTTCATCGATGATATTCTGATCTATTCCAAGGATGAAGAGGAGCATGCGCGACATCTTCAAATAGTCTTGCAACGGTTGAGAGAACATAAATTGTATGCGAAACTCTCCAAGTGCACTTTCTTTCAGAAAGAAGTACAGTACTTAGGGCACATAATATCAGTCGATGGGATATCAGTTAATCCGGCCAAAATAAAAGTTATTATGGAATGGCCTGAACCTACCAATGTGTCAGAGGTACGAAGTTTCATGGGATTAGCAGGGTATTACAGGAAATTTGTGTTGAATTTCTCAAGCATAGCTAGCCCCATTACCTCTTTGCAGAGAAAAGGAAAAAAGTTTGTGTGGACGGATGTATGTCAAAAGGCTTTTGATTTGTTAAAAGAAAAATTAACAACCGCTCCAATTCTGAAAGTTCCTGATCCTGAGGGAGAGTTTGAGGTTATCACTGATGCCTCGGGGGAAGGATTGGGAGGTGTGCTTATGCAAGATGGCAGGGTAGTAGCCTATGAGTCGAGGAAGCTGAAAAATTATGAGCAGAACTATGCTCCTCATGACCTAGAGATGGTAGCAGTGATTCACGCCCTTCAGATGTGGCGACATTATTTGTTGGGAAGGACTTTTATTTTAAAATTAGATCACCAAAGCCTTCGCTACATATTCACACAACCTAATCTCAATGCAAGGCAAAGGAGATGGTTGGAACTTATAGCCGATTATGACTTTGAAATTTCTTATATCAAGGGCAAGGAAAACCGAGTAGCAGATGCCTTAAGCAGAAGAAGGCATATAGCCTCTATAATTTCCATACATGCTAACTTTAAGGACTTAGTATTGCAAAACTTATCTGGGGATGAGTATTATGAACAAGTGAAACAGGCGCTGTACTCAAACCCTAAGGACCCAAGATATGACGGATTCAGTTTTGAATCCAATGGATTGATGAGATTCAAGGGAAGAATATATGTTCCTGATTCAGTTGAACTTAGAAACCTTGTGTGGAAGGAAGTTCATTGTGCTCCTTACTCTGGACACCTAGGTGTAACTAAACTGTTAGCGGATGTAAAGCTGCTATATTTCTGGAAGGGAATGAAAAGCGATGCTGCAAAGTTTGTAGCTAGTTGTTTGGAATGTCAGAGAGTTAAGGCTGAACACCAACATCCTGCTGGGTTGTTATACCCACATGATATTCCGGAATGGAAATGGCAAGTTATTAGTATGGATTTTGTCCAGGGGTTACCAATGTCTAAGAATAGGCATGATGCAATATTGGTTGTTGTAGATAAACTAACCAAGGTTGCACACTTCATACCGGGAAACCTGATCAATGGAGCACATCTTTTGGCTCGCAAATTTGTGCAAGAAATTTTCAGATTGCATGGGGTGCCTGAAAAGATAATATCTGATAGAGATGCACGGATAACATCACGGTTTTGGCAAACCTTATTTTCTGCCTTAGGGACTAAACTAAATGTAAGTACTGCTTATCACCTCGAAACCGATGGACAGATGGAGAGAGTGAATCAGGTATTAGAAGACCTTTTGAGAATGTATTGCATGGATCAGCAATACAGATGGGAGGAGTATCTACCTCTTGTCGAATTTGCCTATAACAATTCCTATCATTCTGCCATTAAGATGGCACCATTTGAAGCATTATACGGAAGGAAATGCAGAACTCCTATAACCTAGGATAAGCTGGAAGATAGGATAAGCATTGGACCTGAAATGCTTGCTGATATGGAAGAAAAAGTTAAAGTGATTAGGAAGAGATTGGCAGAAGCCAATGACAGGCAAAAGAGTTATGCAGATCGCAAGTGAGTGCCTAGACACTTCTCTATTGGTGAGAAGGTGCTTTTGCGAGTGAAACCCCAAAAGAGTTCTATAAAGTTTGGTAAATCTTCGAAATTGGCTCCTCGTTATGTCGGACCTTTCAAAGTTCTTGAAATTATCAATCCGGTTGCATACAAAGTTGCTCTACCTCCAGCCTTGTCTAAGATGCATAATGTTTTTCACGTTTCATAATTAAAGAAATATTATGTAGGTAATAACCACATCCTAAACTGGAATTCCTTACAGATGCAAGAACCCGAGGTGGTTGTGATCGAGCCACTCAAGGTGCTCGAAATGCGTAAACTCCGTTTACGTAATCGAGAAGTTTTGCAATGCAAAATATAGTGGGACCAATATGGCGAGGATAGCGCCACTTGGGAAGATTACAAAGATATTTACCAAAGATTTCCAAAACTTTTTAAAGACATTAATGTTGCATTATAGAAAGTTTGTTTTAAGTTTAAGTTTTTGCTTGATAAACTTAATCATCGGGGACGATGATTTTTAAAGGGGAAGGATATGTCACATCCCTCTTTTTGAAAACAATTATGCTATTTACTTTCTTGCGAATTTTAGTAATTTAATATGTTGTGAATGACATGGAAATTAACGATTTATCTTACAAAGTTGTTATATTGAATTGTGGAATCTAATGATTACGATCAAGGTGATATTGTAGACTAAATGTCTTTATAATAAATGCAATGATGTTTGGATATATTATGTTTTGATTTGAACATAGGTGCTTTGACCACAACATGGTATGTGAGTCTGTCAATGCAGGAACAGGTGGACCGTGTTCGACGAGAAGAGAAAGTATCTTCGAGAGAGAGTATAGACTCTGGAAATTAACCATGGGCGTTTGTTACTGAGGTCGCCAAACAGGTAGATAAACCTTGGAACCAACCAGTTAGTCTTGTTTGTCGGTTGGGTTAGTTAACTAGATGTCGATGTCATGAAGAATCTTGGAGTCGTCGATGTCGTTGTAAGTCCATCATAGCAAGTCGACTTATTTAGACATTTAATATTTTCGTTTATAAGTGTTTATTGAACCATCTTGTGGCGAAATTGTAAATCTTGTCTCGTAGTCGAAAGACGCGAGAAGTCGGCCTTGAGCGTCTAACGTCGTAAGAACTCGCTCGCGTTACGACCAATCCGTCGTGATTGTCGTAAAATGCGTCGAACTTGTATTGTGAAGTTATTCTATTCTTGAAGATCAACAAATGTCGATTTGAAGCCATAGCGTGAAATAATTTATTTGGTCGTCGATTAACGTGAGTCTTTTATTCTGTCTTTGACCGCGAGTAGTTGTCAATCTAACTTTGAGCTTTCTTAATAAGTTGGTCTTTGCCTCTTGTCCCTTTTCGACCAAAACGATGCTTTAGTCATTTCCTAAACCACCGCCAAGCCGAGCTTAACTCCACGATACCTCTTATGGTGGCTTTTGGATTGAATTAGATAACTTGGTATTCGAGTGAAGGCGGAGTCATAATGTCTTCTAGCAAGCCACATCGCCTTAGGAACCACCACCTTTTGATTGGTCGTGATAAATGGGAAGTTGGGTTTGAAATCAATTGTGCCGACCCATATGATTAAATTATGTCAACCGAGAACTCTTTGGAGAGATTCCTTTTTCCAAAACGTGAGAGGAAGGTAGTTTGCAGTTATGAAGGAGAGTAACGGATATTTATTGATGTTACTCCATTATCTAGGAAGGTGGAGAGGTTCGGTGGCTGTTGTGTGAAAGAAGATAGAACTGCGGAGGTTAGGAGAAGTCAGAGGTAGTTGTAGAAGTAGAGAGATTCATGGAAGGCAGATGGAAGTTGTTAGAACCTTCCTCGCGGGCAATAGGAGAGGGGAGAACGTGAATGAAGAGTTTAATGGGAGATTCTCCTTCGCAAGGTGTAAGAGAGGATGGAGTAGCCGTCGTTGAGGGCGAAATGGCGGGAGAAACTGCGAAAGAGGAGGAAAAAGTAATTGCGAAGTAGAGTTGAGGGAGACCTCGACGGATAGGGTGTAGCTGCGGTTGAGAGAAGAATCAGAAAACGGCGATTGTTTTAGTTGGAGACCGACACCAAAAGAGGAAGAAGGTAGTTTGAGGTAAGAGTGGTCGGGGGCTGTGAGAAAAGAAAAACGGCAGTAGAGGAGAAAGAGCGATCATTGCGAGGAAAGAAGGAGTGTTGGGAAGTTAAAAACTATGGGTTATGAGTTAGAACGGGCAGAGAGAGAGACGGAGGAGAGCCCGGCTATGTGAAGAGTAAAGAAAACGGCAGCAAGAGAGAGAGAGTTTTGGGAGTTTTAGTAGAGGAAGTAAGTTTCTGATGGAATGAGCAAACGAGAGTGAAGGAAGGAGTGATAGGTTATTTCTAGGGAGTGATCCATTCTTCTGAGTAGAAAGCAGAGGGAGAGGTAACTAAGAAGCCTGTAGTTGTCTGTGGGTGGACGTTTTCTAAGTAAGGAGCCTGCCTTGTCTTGAATAGTGTCCGGCAGAGAGAGGAATCTGGTTAGAGTGGACTGTCGTTATTTTCAGAAGGAGATAAAAGAGAAAGCTTCGAAGAAAAATAGAGGAGGACGTGGAGTTACAACAGCAACCTCCATTTTTATCAACAGGTTCATTTCCTTCGTTATTCTTCTCAGTTTAGATCTGTAAGTAAGACTCACTTTGCAAAAGATCAATGCGTTTAAATGAGAAGAAATGTACGACAACGTAAACCTAGTATGATATATGTATGCGGTAAATCCACGTAATAGTATCATTGCTGTGTTTGAGATTTGAAGACTCAGAAATAGAAGTATTGTTGTCTCATCACTGTGTTTGCAATTTAAAAACTCAGAAAAAGTAGTATGATGTTTTCTTGAATTCGTAAACTCAGAAATTGTAGCATTTTTGCCATGAATTAAGCGGTGTAATAAAAGAACGCAGTTCTCTAACGCATATCCATTTAGGAACGAACTTATTTTGATCCAAGATGCAATAAACCTTCCTTGAACGATGACTCCACAGCGAGTAAACATGTTGCTCCACGTGCATGTTGCGTAGAAGTCAAAAACCACAGTTTTAAGCACATTTTGACGTAAAATTAGAGTGTTTAATAGCCAGAAAATGCAGTTGTAAACAGCTGATGTTTTAACCATCATACATCTTTAATTAAAGGTCAACCATGCGTTGGTCATCTTTATTGACATAAGAAGATTCCATAATCATTTATATTTTATTTATGACTTTCATCTTGATTGAATCATGTGAAACTCATGACACAGAAAGAGAAGTAGGAGGATAAAGTTTAGTAATGATTAGGAAATCGTCATGTTCTGAAATGAACAATTTGAATTGAAAACTCGCATGTGAGTTGAAATTACGTTGCATGCGACGGTGCTAGAATCATTTTATCTTATAGACCATATGAGTCTAGAATCCTCGAATTTTGGAATAATGGGAAATGGCTTTAAATGTTTTGAGTATGTTGTGTAAACATGGGAAGCAAGTAAACAAATAGGAAACCACTTAGGAGTGGGCGCTTTAAGAAATGTTATTACATGAAAATGGATTATGAAACTCTGAACTTGAGATAAGAGTAAAGTTGCGCCATGCGCTATTGTAGGAGGATATCCTAAACCCTTGAGGTCATCAAGGTCGTCAAATAGTTAAAAATAACACAAATAGGAAACTATAGGATTTTGACCAATTCAAGTCGAGTAGGGTGGGTGAACCAAGTTCATGCGTTCTTAGAACGCTAATTAAAAACAAATCCTTTGGCCAAGGTGATGTACTATCCTCAAGTGCATCGAACGTTCACCGTAACTGGATGGCATTTCTTGTGGAGTGTCGTGCATGACTAGAGGGTATCTAGGGATCTGCGCGATAACAAGACACGTAGGTTACAACACCAGAGCTCAGATGGCAAACGCCGATGGTTATCCTAAGTCTATCCTCTTGAGTAGGGTAGGGCCACTTCTGGTTAGGAAGGAGTGCGGGAGACCGACGGTCTATGGTTGGAGGTTAAGCTCCTTGAAGATACTTGCTCTTCCAAATACCGAGGAATGCCAAGTCTTGAATGAGATGGATCGACAATCGAGATGCATGATAATGGTATGTTTCCAATATATGTTGTATCAAGAAAATTTCATTTGTTAGAAAACAAAATGTTGAATATATATATATCATTTCTTTCAGCTTTAGGAAAATGAGATCATGTGTATGAAAAAAAAATGAAAAATGTTGTATTGGTTTATAGATGAGTAACTTTTGCATGTGATTTCCTAGTTTAAAAAAAAAAAATTTACGTTGTGAAAACTTAGTTACTTCTTGTTATTTCCTTGGTGGATGTTACATAATGGATGGATTGATGGATGTTTAGGGAGTTTAAGTTTAAATGTAATGTATGAGAATTCTTATTTATGAAGGATCTAATAGGTCTTATGTCTTATTTGCAGGCCATTCAAGAAAGAAATGAAAAGATACCAAGGACTATCATAACACCTATTACAATTAGGTGCATCAAAGGATTGTCATTCAGGACCTTACCATTATGGGAAGTTATTAAAACCATGTCATGTTTAAAATTAAAGGCTTTATCACCTCTTTGTCCCTATAGGCCTATTAGAACAATAGGTCACATTTTATTCATATACCGGGGTTGAGAATAAACACTAAGCATTTGTAGTTATGGCAAGTGTAAATGGAAATAGATTACAACTTTAGACAATCTATCCTCTCCTAGATTGCACTGACTGAGTGGAAATTAAAAATTCCCTATCAATGTCCTTTATATACTGAAGGTATGGGTGAGAAAGGTAAACTTTGTATGTTGTAGACAAGGCCTCAAATGTAAAATATATTATTACAATAACAATAAGGACTGTTAGGCATGAATGCTATCACTATTATAGATTGTCAAACCAACCATAGGCTGCCATAATAGTACACTGCTGACTATCATGCCTTTAGGCATGGTGCCATGAACCTTATGAGTAGAATGCATTGGTATTTGTGAGAAATGTATTGCTTATGTTAAGAATAAGTATTTATATTGTTTGAACATCATCAAAAGGTGGACTACAAATACGACTTTGTCAAAGGAAAACTTTAGTGGCAAAAATCTAACTATGAACTATTGTGCCATCCAAGCACAATCATGACCAACATCAAGGGATAGTCAAGGCATGGTTGTCTTAAGAAACACAATTGAAATTGTCCATGGATATTTGAAGTAATTCACAATATTCATGATCAAGAATCAACTTTGACTGTCTCAACAGTGGTAAATTTGGCTTTATGACAATAAAAAATGAGCTTAGGGATTCATTATCACCAAGTAATAAAGAAGAGTAACCGTAAGTGTCGACCTTCAATTTCATTATACAAGAGGATGAAGAAGGGGCCATAGTATTTTCATACCATAATACAACATACAAAAGGAAAATCATGAAGTCAAAACATGTGCGAAGGGTATCTATGTTAAAGAGGAGAGTTGTGAATGGATGATGACTATCACTGTCAAAATAAGATATAGTCTCACTAAGGACAGATAGGTGATTTGTGGATTGTCATGACTACAAGGCAGGAGAATCTTGTGTATGAAGAGGAAAGAAATATAAATAAAAGAAGATTGAAGGATTGTTGCACCTGGGTACAATGATCCTAAAGGATTGTCATGCTAAAAGGATAGTCAACAGTACAAAGATTCATATTTCAAGGCTATCCTTAATCTCATTCACATGGTCCTAATGTTGGTTTGATTTGCATGGAGTGAGATGACACTATCAAGATTAATTGAAAAGGTGAAAGGGTTTGGTACTAAGTTTGGTCACAAGTGTAAAAATTGCAATAAGCTTGAGAATATTGTTCACTAAACCTAGAACTATCACCAAGCAACATCCGTTTCATAAGATGTGATCAACAAACATGTAAGAAAAATGGATATCAACCTTCTTGGTTATGCGTGCTTGATAAGAGCCCATACTTTTCACAAGGAGCCACCAATTTTTAACTAAATATTTCTATTAGAAATGGATAAAAAAATGTTCCCCCAAATGAGGAAACTAGATTGTTAATTAGAATTCTATGTGTAATGTGATATGAAACAATAGATACACCTATAAATAGCCAACTAACTTTAACTTCTTGTATTATTGCCTCGATGTTTCAAATATGTTGTTTCTCTTCATCCAAAACCAATGGTACAAAATTTTTCATAGATCAAGGAAACGGATATCCGTTTCCAAAATAGATATCCATTTTGAGTTGCTTTTACCAAAGCAAAATGGATATCCATCTTGTGTTGGTACAAAGCAAGACGGATATCCATTTTGGTTGTTGACTTTTCATGGATTCTAACGTGTTTTCATGTTTCAGTCTCTTCTTCGAACTTCACCCTTCGTGCTGACAACTTTTTTTTATGCAAAATTGATAAAACGAAATGTGTTTATAGAAAAAATTGTTAGCTTTCTAAAAATATAAGATTTGTTTGGTTATCATTTTATTAAATAATTATTAATAATTTTCTATATACCGTGTCTCTGAAATCCTAATGGACACACTGATTGAAAAACATCCATAACTTTCTTGTGCAGGGCACCTAGGAGCACCTTGGTTCCTAAAGTCACTTTGTTTGCATTTTTTTTGAAAGTTTTGGTTTTGATTGTAATAAGGCTTTAGCCATGAGTATATGGTCCTTTTTGTGTGGTCAAGATGATTGAGGTGACCATATAAACCTCAATCATGCTTAGTCCACTTGGATCCTTGTTATGCCACTTAAGCCTAGAAGGTCTAAGGATTGGTTTTTGAGTTTTTTTTATTGTTTGTGTGTTTTAGCATGTTTTGGGAGTATGGAGGATGTTTTGATTCCATTGGAAAAGAAAAACAAATCACCATCCTTTGGAAAATGAAAAAAACTCCATAGTGTCAAGTGTTGTCAATGGTGTCAATGACACATTGACCGGTTGCAACTTCATTTTGGTTATTAAAACTATTTGGAGAAGTTGTAAACTGACTTGGATAGGTTGATATGGAGGACATCTTGCTCCAGTACAGAGAAGAAAGTTTTTGTATGGAATTTGGGCACAAAAATCAAGAAAACTAACTTTTTTTGCTATTTTTCTTGCTGTATACGGCCTGTACGAATTTTATAGGGGTGCAAATGTACTTTTTCTAAAATTTCTTGGAGTCAGGGTTCCAATGCAACTAGTTTGAGGTCCTGAAGTGGTCAGGATCAAAAGTTATAGATTTTTCTTTCAAAACAGGTCTAGAAACCCTGTTTTCTAGGGCAGCCATAGAAATCCGACCCTAGAATGCATTCCCACCATTGAAAATTTGCAAAAACTGGTGAAATACAGGCTAGGGGTATGTATTATAAGATTCCAAAAGGTTTTTGTTTGAAAATGCAGTCTTCTATTTTTAATTTGATGCCCTAGGTCAAGTATTACCATGTATTTGACCTGTTTTATGCTATTTGCTGTTGTAGGTGACAAAATCCAGACAAGGTGAATGAAAGGATGGTGGTTTTGTGTTGTAGGGACCTGGTAGAGACATTCTAAATTCCTACCCCTAACCTATGAACCCAATTTGAACCCTTTGCTTTGTAACCCAGGCCTAAAGTGATCAATTAGGCCTAGAGACCTAGTGGGGGTTTTGAACTACTGGAGTAGAGTTGGGATTGGAGATTTGGAGGTTTGTTAGGGTCCCCTAAAGGGTGTTCAATTCCATCATTTGTTTGCCTAGTCCTTTGGGATTTTGTCATTTGGTGTGAAGAAAACTAGTAGAAGAGGGCTCGTAGCCTCACTAGGCCTAGTCAAGGTTAGAGGGTTGTGTGAAGTTGGGAACCAAACCAACTATCAAAAAGGTGTTTGCAGACCTGCCTTGAGGTGTGAAAGAAGCCTTGGAGGTTAGACAATAGCCTAGACCACAAATCCATAATTTGCACTTGGTGAGTGACTTAGCTTGGTTGAAGGCTAGGTGAGTGGGTAGTAAACCATTGTGTTGTTGCTTCCCTTGTGCCACTCTGCATCACTTTCAAACCATTTCACCTTTTAAGATCCGAAACCTGCGTCACACTCTATGCTTTTCTGGCTAGATGTTAAAAAAAAATTTGAATTTCAATTTTTTTTATCGAGTTAGGTTGGCTGGAAAATTACTTTTTAGTTTTTAAAAAAAGTCACAGTAAAAAAATCATAACTAATTATTTTATTGGAAAAAAATTTCAAATAAATATGCGTCACATCCGGACATGAGTCCTCTACTTATTTTGAAAGTTTCAAAAAAATATATATATTTTTACTCATAGTTAGGTTGGCTGGATAGACACCCACTTTTTATTTTTTTCTGAAAAATTTAATAGTTGTTCATTGAAATATTCAATTTTCACTAAGTAAATTTAGTTTAAAAAAAAAAAATAGTAGCCTATAAACTAGATTCAATTCTCTACAAATTTCGTTCTTACATATTTTTCAAATTGTGTAGATAATCCATTCAAATTTTCACATGAACTTGCTAAAGTCTGATTTTTTGTATTTTCATTGCCACTTAGAGGTATAGTTTGGCCCATCACGATCCTGCACATACCCAGGCGTGACAATGAAGAGGAGAAGTGGCTTGTGCTAAAGGTGAATAAGTGGAAAATGAGATGTGGGAGTTCAACTGTAAGTTTACTTGCAACCACATAATTCATGAGTTGTAGAAATATAGTTTTGACCATGTGTATAGGAGCTCATGTTTTTGTAACCCCAGGAGTTTGATGTAGGGGCATTGCTTGAGTAGCCAATAAAGTTATGAATGCTCTTTTACCACTAGATTGCAATTTCAAATATTTCATTGATCATTGGCTTGAGAGAGAGTTATTTAACCAACCTACTGACAACACATTAACATCTAGATTGAATGTGTATGGGAGTTAGGTAGTTTTGAACTTGATTTGACTAATCCTTGATCGATTTGTCAGTGCTCAAATTGAAGATTTGAGTGCTACATTAAATATTGAATTCATGAATTGGTGGGTTTGATATGCAGCCATATTTTGGTGCTAAGCTAGATTTGAGTGAGAGTTTAGTTTTATTTTGGGAAGATGGACATGCAGGACAATAGTGGCTCTTGTTTTAGGTGTTAAGGAGAGAGAAGGCATGATTTTGTGGATTTGGAGGAAGAGTGTCGCATGGAAACAATCAAATAAAAAGAAAATAATAAAAGAGATTAGAGGTATAAATTAAGTTTAGAGGGAATATAATGCAGTTTCAAAGGAATCTGATGTAGAGGAAAAGTTAAAGGGGACCAGGAACTAGAGAAGATAGAAAAAGAGGCAGACAAGAAGAAAATAGAGGAGTGTGTGTAACATATGGAATAGAATAGAAAAGATGGAGAGGAAGGTGTGTAGAAGAAGGGGAAAGAAGAACTTCAAGGTGTTTTCACGTAGGGATAAAGTGGGAGAGTGAAGGGATGACACCAATCCCAGTGATTGTGTTCTTGTATGTATATTGCAGGAAAGTAGCAAAAGGAGTGATGTAAGAACAAAGGGAGAGACACGTGCATACCCAAGAGGAGGACAAAAAGAAATGTGGAAAAAATTAGGGAGAAAAGGTTTTCATTAGTAGTTGAACATGACAATGCATCAAGGGAAAACACATATAAGGGTGATGAATGTTCTTAGTTTCTGAAGAGGTTACTCCAAGTCTTAGAAGGCATTCCACATTGAGAAAAGAAAAATGAATCAACATTGAAACCAAGGGATGTTGTAAATCTATCATCATGTATGATTATTAGCAGCATAATAATTGTAGTGACTTTACTTTTAGTTATAACATGAAGAAGATTTATTAATTTTTATGTTTTTTGATGCTATGTGCATGAAGTGGTTTTTTCATTTATGGGTGATTTAGAATTTCATCCTTGATTAATGCATACTCATATTTTAATCTTGAGTGTTTTCATTCAAATTCATACCGTTGTATGTGAGCCAAGGTTTTTTTTGCACTTACTACTAGCTATATGTATGTATATTTGTGTATGCTTGGGTGTGTGTTAATTTTCTTGTAGTAACAATGTTCAGGGTGTTGACTGATTGAAGTCACCTACAATAACTAATAATGTGAGCAAGTGAACTGAGAATTTATTTGTAGCAAAGTCCATATTTTTGAACAATGAGATACCTTGCAACATTTGATTGCTTCTAGTGATTGCATATAGTGAAGTCAATGTCATCTTGACATTGCAGGTGGTCTATAGTGCCATCACCAAATTACATTGATATTAAGAGTGTCCTAGAAGTTAGTTTTGTGGGATGTGATAATATCACAACAATTTAAATTCTAAATTATCAAAATAAAACATAATTAATTACTAAAGATATCACTAAGAACATAATTGATTAATAAAAGTATATCTCAATGCAATTTGCATGCTAGAGTTAGGAGGAAAACTTGAACCAAAATACCTCCTCCCATTAACTTCTAGCAAATTAGAAGCTATTGTACATGTACTGTCACACAATTCATTTAGGTTTAAGTATATTTAAAGTAAATAGTAATCCAAAGAGGGTTCAATCAACTCCTCTTACATTCAACATTCAACTCCACATTGGAATGGAATGAAATTAACCTAACAAAGGGAATTAATTGGAGTCTCGGCTTGTGTGTTCCAAACTCATAGAAAAATAAATGCTATAAACTAAACTATTTTGGTAGTAGAGAAAGATCAAGGAATGAGGCCAACTTTACACCTAGTTTACCCCTAAAAAAAATTATATAAAAAGTGTGTTATTTCCCTCCATAAGGTGTAGATTCATTCCAAAACAAAATATTAGTTCAAATAAATATAATTAAAAAAATTGAATAAAATATTCCTTACATGTGTAATTTCGAAACCTTTTAAATAGCAGCAAGAATATTTTGGGGAAAAAATCGGTAAACCATTTGAAAGTATAAGATTTTTTCAAGAAATCGTGAAAAAATTGGCAAAAAATTAGATTAAAAAAAACCTAAAAAAACATAGGAGAATAGAGAAAAACTGCTAATTTTTTTAATTTAAAGGCATTTCAATAGCATAGCGATATATGGAGAGAAAATAAAATTGAGAATGTATCCCATCAATTGTGGAATATATATTTTTATCATTTATGTTCATATCACTGATTACATTGCATTGCATAATGCATACATCATAGATCATAAAATAATAACTAGACGTGCTAACAATTTTGAAATTTTCAATTATAGTCTACTTTGTACAAAGTCAACCGACAAACTAAGTGCAAAGTTACAAAAAATTAAACGTAACCAATGAATCTTCGTGCTACAAAAAGAGTTACACTAGAAGGCTGAATGTCCTGATGATGAAGCTCCTAGGTCAAAGCCTCTCCTAAGTTTTTCTATATGATCACTATCAACATTGGCATCTGCTAGGATATCAAAATCATTAGGATCAACAAGGACACCATCATTTGAATTCCATTCATTTTTTGGATCAAACTCGTCGAGGTCAATTGGATGGTCTTCATCAGTAGTACCTAATTTTTTCCATACAAAAATTAGATTTGGCAATTGAAAGTGAAAAAACAATTATTACAATTTATAATATGATTTCAAGTATTTCAAAACTATAACCTTGAGCTTTCTTTATCTTAAGGAAAAGGTTGTGGTGAATGAACACCAAGTCATTCATTCATTGTTGTGTTAAACAGTTGTGTTACTTGGAATGTATGTGTTCAAACTAACTCCAAGTACACTCACAGGCAGATGAACTACATGGCTGGCTCAAAACGCGTCTCACCATCCAACGAAGATTTTTGGCTTCTTGGCCAAAAGAATCCCACCATTGTACTAAAAAAACATAAATTATTTCAAGATGATATCATATAAGATTTTCTAAAATATTAATGTCTTTAATGTACATGTCCACAATAGGGGGAGAGAGAGAGAGAGAGAGAGAGAGAGAGAGAGAGAGAGAGAGAGAGAGAGAGAGAGAGAGAGAGAGAGAGAGATTGTCCAAAGTTTATAGACTCTACCTAGTTTGACATTCTTCCTTCCTTGCACAACAACCCTACTAGAGAAAAAACCCTTTGCTTGCTTATATATTGTCAGCTATGCTATAATTGCCTCCAACTTTCTACAGTGGGGAACATTTTATCCATGCATGTGAATAGGACCTATGAGACCTAAGCATCATCAACTTTGAACAAGGAGCTATAGAAGAACATTGGATTTAGATAGTATCTAGCAACATGGAGAGGGGAGTGCATCTATCGGTCCCATCTCCTATCAGTTATCTCCCATAATTGCATGTACATGTCCTCGTTATTTTCCATCCCACTCCTCATCACCTCCTTGGTCCTATCCATGGCCTCATACAAATATCCCATTGGGGGTTTCTCCCTATCCACTAGCCTCAAAATTTTTACTAGAGGCTCTAAAATTCTACAATGTGTTCAGTTACATCCCAAAAACTTGTAGAATAAATGTACTCTGCCACTATGATGCCATCTTCTTGATTTGTGAAGCCAGACTCCATCCACTCAGGTGAAATGAACATTCATTTCAAATTCATTTTATGTTGACAAAGAGTCTACAATGCAAGAAACTGTGTAGCAAATCTTGTCACCCCTAGTCGAACTAGCTCTTTTCCCCTTGTGAAAGAGCACATCATACACAACACCCTTGTGTGATTGTGGCAATAGCTCCCTAATCCTTTCAAGTTTTCCAATGTCCTCCAAGGCTAGATCAAGGTAGTGTGCCATGCACGAGGTAAAAAAACATATAGGGATACTTGTCCATCAAGAGTCTCCAAGTAACAACACAAGCAACAACATTGTCTGTAATAAATTGAACCACATTTGATGGCCCTACATCCATGACCACCTCATCGAACATCTCAAATAGTGCAACCAAAGATTTGATTGTATCTAATGCATCCATGGATTTCAAAGAAATTGTGCCAATATCACAAGAGACAAGGAAGTTGATGAGGGTTGAGTTCCTTCTATCTGCCCACCCATCTGACATTTATGGTGCACCTAGTGTTTTCCCACTCTAGTTGATGTTCATTCACAACACTCATAACATCCTATACTGCATCATTGAACATACCAACCCTCAATGTCTCATAAGATGGGGCTTTGAACCCAGGACCTAAACCTGCAATAGCATCCACCATACCTTTCCAGTATGGAGACCTAGCAACATGGAACAACAAGCTAGAGTAGTACCAAAAATTTGTAATCACTTTCTTCACCTACTCATCAATGTTCTTCCTCCATCTTGTACTCTCCAAAGTGGTCTACCATCTCGGTACATAGTATGAGGTGCATAATAGAATTAATGTTTCCTCCACCCATGTTTGGGCCATGTGCTTTAGAAGTAGGTGTTGGCGCAGACTCCTTGAAAGACTCTTGTGCACTAGTTGCCTCATCCAAAGGATTCCTTCTAGCATCTATAGAATTAAAATCCATTTATGTCCTAGTTCTTGTATTTTTTGCCTTATTATCATAAATTGCCTCAAGAGCTAGGTTTGCCTAATATGTGACATCTGTAGGGCATTTATCGCAAGTAGTGGTGTCATTTCCTCCCTCCTGTGCCAAATGTCATTTCAAGTGATGCCTCCATTGATATCATTCAAACACCAGTTGCATTTGACCTTGGTTGTACCCTTGACTGATGTGCAATGTGTCCATGCAAAATCTCTTGGAAGTGGCAGTATGATCAAATCTACAAAAGCATTTGAATCAACTTTTCATGATACCATATTTGCAAAAAAAAATCTCAAGGAAAATGATGTGCTAACTCTGGGTTTCTCTTGTGCTCAAACTATGTGCATTAACTATGATTTTTCTACATTAATGTGTGGCTCTCTATATAGAACAAAGAATGTGTGGTTATGCTATCATAAGAAAATAAAAACTTTGTTTGAGATAGATGAATACATGAAAAGAGTAATGTTAATAGTAGAACATATAAGATGGGTTTTCTACCACTGACGTGCCCTCATAATGGTAGGTGGTCGGTTTGTGGATGATTCTTCTCTCAATTATGCAACTGATTGTTTGCTAAAAGGACTATCATCATGTTTGTAACACAGTAAATTAATTTGCAAAATAGTAGACAAAGTATGTATGCTAAGGGTGTTCATTACCATTTTCATGTCTCCAAAAGAAACATTTGGCAAACATTACCAAAGGTGAGGGGAAGGTCAGCATCAGATAGAAGTTTATGCTTGGCCAATAAGTCCAAAATTTTAAGAAAGATAGTCTTATTTAGTTGACAATTGTTCTCTCAACAAAACTATTTTAGGTATCTATAATATATTTAAGGGCTTTCAGTTGAGTTCTATTTGTTGTCTTGTTAAAGTATTTAAAGTTAGAGTTGCCACTGATGAAATTAATCTGCTAAGTGTTTCTTGAGTCTAGACTTCATGTACCTATTTGATTGATTGTCATAATGGGTGTAAATTTACTAGATTGACTCTAGCACATTACCTTTTAGAATCTTTTCTTCCTATTGTCAATAGTCATCATAAAATTTTGTTTAACTCAAGGTGTTTATAGCTTTCAAAGATTGACTAACTTCATACAACTGCTATAACAAGAAAGTATACTAAATGTGTAGACAATGAAACAAAACATGCCTGAAGTAACTTAATTTCATGTTGCAAAAATAGTGAACTACTAAACATACATGAAAGGAAAAAAGCTATAGCTATCAAACATAATAAACAATAGAATATAACCAAGAAAAATCTAATGTGGGAGAACTCCAACAAAAGAAAAAGGCATGTACCTTGCTATCTTCAACTTGCCACCAACTAAAAATGCAAATACAGAATTATGACTCTAAAATAGAGCTATGGACCACTACATGACAACTCTTCCCTAGTTGGCTTTTTGTAGTCAACTATCTTTTACAAATATCTCTAAGATGACACTCACTAAATGTTTGTTAGACAAACTTCTTTCTATGGACAAAACTTGGGTTCTAAGACTGTGAATTGCAAATTGTTAGAGATGGCTTGACATATTTGATATTTCAAATTGTATGATTTTCTAAGGTCAAGCATAAATAGTATAGTTGCAGGTATGTGACTCAGGTCTTCAATTGGAAATCACCATTTACATCACCAATTTGTGGGTTTCCAGTTAACCTCAAACTGGATTGTATCACCTTTCTCACGATATAGAAATTGCTCAGAATTATCACACAATATGTGCTTATGGCCGAGATCTATAATAAAAGACAACTTTATTCAAGGACAATCGTGTTTTCAATTATAAATGTAAGGCGAATAGCAGTTGTTAGTGAATGTAATGCAAGAAGGAAAATAATTTACTTCTAAAGCTAAAAGTTTAGATGAATACCTCGAAATCACGACCAGAAGGTTAAATCGCATCAAGTAAAAGTTTAAATTCCTTGCGCAAGCTTGCAGATGCGTCGCTTTACCAAAATGTCGGCCAAAAACCCTAAATAAAGGCCTAAAAAGGTGAAATCGCACAACAAAAATGAGTTGGTAATTCACGAGACCTCGTGACAGCAAAAAACATGATTTAAACCCTAGAAAAATCGTTGAAACTCGCGATCAACGATTTAATCGAATCCACAGTTTAAATAAGGGTAAAAATCAGGTCAAACCTTGATTCATGGTTTTTTCAAAAAATCGTGTTGTTTATCCCATTTCTGCATCTATAAACTCACAAAAACAAAGGCTATAAACTTAACTATTTTGGTAGTGGGGAAAGATCAAAGGAATGAACCCAACTTAAGTCTGTTATTTCCGTCCACAAGGTTTAGATTCATTTCAAAATAAAATATCAATTCAAATAAAATATAATATAAAAAAATCCAATAAAATATTCCTACATGTGTGATTTCGAAACCTTTTAAACTATGGTAATTAGTGACAATTTGACAAGCATATTTCAAAGCCAAATTATCTTGTTTAATTTGAGCGGTTGTAGGATAGGAAAGCCGTTGGGAAAGCCGTTGAGGAGGGAGGGAAAAAGTTGAGATTAGTTCAAAAATAAGAACGTTGATTTGGAAGATGGAACACTTCTTCATTAATTTCTTATACTTATAACTCCTTGTTCCTCTCTGTGTTTCTGTCTATCTTTTGTTTCTCTGTGTTTTTTCTTTAGGTATGTTTTGGTTTGAATTTGATTTGTGTTTTTGTTGGCTTCAGTTGTTCATTTCAGCATGCATGCTGGTCAGTCCGTCCATGTTATTTTCCTGTGCATTTTTGTTCTGTTTTGTATGTTTTTTGGTTTTGGTTTGTATGTTTTTTGGTTTTGTTCTGTTCTGTTTTAAATGTGTTTTTGGTTTTGTATGTTCTGTTCCGTTTTGTATGTCTTTTTTGGTTTTGTTTTGTATTATATTTTTGGCGGCCACAACAGCAATCGAAGAGGGAGAGCAGAGGAGGCGGAGGACAATTTCCTTCTCAATTCAGGTATTCAACTAACTTTCTCCATAACATTATTCCTCTGTTCTGAACGAATTGTATTTTCTTTTCTGTCCAAATTGATGACAAAAATTGGATTTCCTTCTAATAAAGAATTTCATTGTTGTTTTCTTTCATTCATCGCTGCTATTCCCTTACCTTCAATTTTTATCCCCTTTACATTGTGGCAGTAAAATCTTGGATCCAACAAACAACATTTTATTATGGAAGTAGCCCCTATTTCTCCTACTTTTCACCTGTGACTATTTTATTATGGAAGTAGACCCTATTTACCTGTATTAATTCTAGAATAAATAGGTGCTACAGCCCCCACACAGATTGTCTGAGATGAAGAGACCATAATGAACAAAAGATCATCATAACCCATTGTAGTGTAGGTAAATTACGCACAAAAGATGATAAATATTCAAGGTGGGATTTATTCGAGTGGTTGGCTACATGAGTTCATGTTGGATTTTGGGATTAACCAAACTAAGATTTGATATTGTTTTGTTTGTACTGCTGAGGGAAGTTGAGATTATAAATGCAGCATGGTAGAATGCTCTCAGTGGCCCTATTTTAGAGCAATCAGATTTCAAGATTGATATGTAGCCCATTGTGCCCTATGTAGATATGTAGCCCATACTGCCCTATGTAGATGTGTAGCCTTATTTTAGAGCAATCAGATTTTAAGATTGATTGTATATATGATTTGTGACCAGATTTTCTCACAGATTTCTTGAGGATGATTTTCACTCATATACTTATGATATACTAACAGTATGGGTTTTATGTATGTCAAGTTGTACGGGTAGCCCATGTTTCTCCTACTAATATTTCCCCTATTTTTCACCTGTGACTATTGTCATTGATGTCTTAGAGGTTTTGTTTATGGCAGAAGCAAAGGAAACATTCTATACATCATTTTTTTTTGCATCCCTTAGAAATGTATCCTCAGCCATGCTGGTAGAATCTTATACAGTCTGCATTTATTGCACATCCTGTGGTTGTCACTCTCTCCATGAAATGCTACAAACTCTTCTCAATTTCGTATATGCATTTTGTGCAGTAAAGTTAAATTGTTTGAATTGGCAAATACATGTCCATGTATGCATATTTCCCTTGCATTAATACCAGAATAAATAGGTGCCACTGCCCCCACACAGATTGTTATGTCTCAGGTAAAGAGAACATAATTTTCATGTGGGTTTGTTTGTTTACAAATGAACAATGGACCTGAACCAAATTGAAACCAGTTTAGAGACTTAGAAATCATCATAACCCATTGCAGTGTAGGTAAATAAGGCACAAAAGATCATTTCTTTTTGCACTAGGCACAACAAAATACATCCAGATCTGTGTGAATATATATGTATGTCATGTGAGTATTTATCATGTGGGTTTGTTTTGTTGGCCATATCCATGGACAAAATGTGGATCTCTACTGCAAATCAACAAATATTCCACATGGTGATTAGTTTGACTTAATTAATGGGGACTTTACAGTATAATCTGTGAATATTTGGTAATCTGAATTTATTTTAACCTTTTAACTTTGTTCCTACAATTAGATTTTGTAAGATTAATTTTCACCATTTTAAAATTGTCCTATGCAGGGAAAAGGTGCAAGTATCAGATTTGCTGAGAACAAATTTGGTAGGTTTTCTTGTTTATTCCATTTACCAAATGGAATGAAAAGAAATTTTTGATAGAAGTCTTTGAAAGTCCCTTGCAGTCAAAGGCAATGAAAACAAAGATGTTAAGATTGAGCAAATTGAGAATAATTCAACTGATTTATTAGTATACTGAATCAATCATCTTCTATTCTGCTTTCAGATATATTTCTAAATTTTATAGAACAGAATTCATATGAATAAAATTTAACTTGCACATGTATTTGGTGAATGCAGAGATCAAATCCAATGGTTAAAGATGATGGATACATATTGCAACCATGACAATGGACTAGGACAGAGGCATATATTGTAATCATTTGGAGAAAATGATTTGGGTCAATCATATTGACCTACCTTGTAATATGTAAAAAAAATAGTGTTTAATAAAAAAATATCTTTATTCGAAGGGGCTAAAAGCCTCTTCTAAAGACCAAAAAGGAATGGCCATTGGCCATAGTCATTCCTTAAGGTCTCGTGTTCCTCTTTAAGGTCTTTATCTTATGTTGTTTAATATTTTTTAAAATTTAATTGTTAATTTTTAATGTTTATTAAAAAGCAACTCCAATAATTATTATATAACACAAATATTACAAATCATAAACGATAATGTGATATGATACATATATTGTAAATGTTATTTATGATTCTTTTTATGCCTATGATCTTCATTTACATTCATGATAAAATACAAAATCCTCAAAAATAATAATTACAAAATTAGAAAGAAACATAAAAATCAAATTTTGTAAAAAAATATATGTTTATGTTGTGTTGTAAGGTGTTGTGTTGTGGGTGTCTTATGTCTTGTGTTGTGGGTGTCTTAGGTCTTGTGTTGTGAGTCTAGGTTAGGAGAGGCCACATGAGCTTCCACCTTCACGTGGTTGGCCTTGTTAATAGAGGAAAAATATTCTCGAAGCTAAGGGAAGCTTGCTTTCAATTTGTTTAGTTTAATTATAATATTTAAAATAAAAATATTAAAATAAAGAAAATCATGATTGCAATCACTATTTGTAATAATTAATTTTGATAATTATAACATTGACAACAATATTACAAATCATGTACTAATTTTCTTATAAATAATTACAATTTGAGTGAATAACTAATAAATAAAATTACCATTCACAACAATATTACAATCTCTTTCTTTTGTAATAAATGAAATTACTTCCCTTATATAAATATTAAGTTCATAATGATCACAATCACGTTTACCAATTGTAAATCTAAATATAAATCTCTTAATAGATGATGATCATGAATAGAGTTCATATAAAATTCTAAAACATGCTCCATGGGACTAGACAAAAATAATATCAACTTATACACATATTACGTTCATATCAAAGATTGACATTAAAAATATACAAAAAATATTTTTGAAGGAGAACAAATTATAAATCATGTTACTGTAATGGTGGAAATTGCATCCCTTATAGTTACCCCCTTGTTTGTCTATAATGTACAATGACTTGTGTGCAATACAATGCATTTTGCATGGAATTTAATAAATAACTTGATCCTAGCCAAATTCAGTTTGCCCTCATTACTAGGGTTCAAATTCGATCTATAGTTCTATCTCTTCTTCACCTAGGGTCATATCCACATTTCCAAAAATGGTCATAGATTTTATAAATTTATGGAATATGTTGATCGCCACTCTAAAATGAGATTTTGTGCTTTCCAGTTTGTTTTTGGGTTGTAGTTGGATGTTGAGAATATGGAGCAGCTGTATGATATTACAAAAAAATGAGTATTATGGTGTATAACTTTTCATAAAGGGGCCATACAAATTTGACTCTGATTATCTTAACTTTGGGGTAGCTTTACAAGACTAGCTTTGGAGTTCCTACTTCAAGACTAGCTTCAAAGTTTCATCTTTGTAGTTGCTACACAAGACTAGCTCCGAAGTTTGGCTCCCGAGTTCTTTCTTCGAAGTTTCAACTCTGGAGTTCTTGCTCCAGATTTACTATTTGAAAGGAGCTCTAGATTTCGATCTTTGGAGTTTCTAGTTTAGGATAGGAGCTCTAGATTTCGATCTTTGGAGTTTCTAGTTTAGGATTGGCTCCAAAGTTTAGCAACTGAGTTGCTATTTAATTATGGTTCCTAAGTTGCTCTTCCAAAGCCAGCTCTAAAGTTTAGGGCTCGAGTTCCAACTTTGGAGTCACCATTTCAAAACTAGCTCCCAACTTTTTCAAAATGATTCCTGAGTATTTGACAGATAAATTTTCCACAATGGAGATGACATGACATTATTGAATCCCACATCTAAAAAACATGATCCACATGACACAAAGATAAGAAGTTTTAGATATTTTTAATTTTATTGTTTTTTATTTTTAATTTTATTATTTTTCAAAAAATAATAAAAATAAAATTATATGGAGTATAAACCCTACTTTATAAATTTCTTACAGGTGACCTACGTAATCTTAAGAAGGGGTGCCACTTACTTTTGTAAAATCTAAGGGAGTGAGGGAGGCCCCACGTAATTCTTTAGCTTATTCCCTAAATTTTCATAAGAGACTTAAGGAAATAAAGATGGCACTACACATTTGTTTTGCCATATTTCTTTACTTTCATAAAATCTATGAAGAGGGCATTAAATAAAAAGGGAAGCATTGTATTTTATGTGTTCATCTATTTTTTATGTCACATATGGTTGAAGAAACTTCATTTTCCTTGTTGTGTCCTCCTAGTAAAAAGAGTCACAAGTGTATATGGAGAAATATTTTATTCTTCAAGACAAGAAATTAGATAGAGCAAGGTATGCTCTATTTTGTCTTTATAAAACACTTGTGGGAAAGGATCAGATCGTATTGTAGTTATATTTATTTGATTAAGAGTTGGATGTGGTTGGAGTGCTTATTTTGCAATTTCCAATTTAATGTTGCATCAAAATTTGATTTCTGTCTGGGGTGAAAAGATTGATAAGCATCTTGACTAGATGTTGGAAATTCTTGATTTGATTTGCTTAGCATGGATCTTGTTTCATTCAAAGCTAGTCATCTTTGTATAAAACCATTTATGTGTTGGTGGCTCTTCCCAAATCTCATTTTGTACCTTAGTTTATTCTCCACTTACAAAATGTTTGTTTTGGGCCTTATTTTATTTTATTCTTTCATTTTTTGCTATGCATATATATTTATTGCATAAAAATATCGAAAGGGCATAAGGTCAAATCTAAGATAAGATTTTATTTAATGTTTAGGAAGATTTGATGGTATATGGATATGTTTGTCAGGTTTGATGGTATATGGATGTGTTTGTCAATATCTAGAAGGCATAAGCTTTCCCTTCATTATTTCATCTATTTAGGAGAATATAGTGCCTAGATTTGATTTTATGTAGACTTAAATTTGTTAAATGCTAAATATATATGTTGGGTGAGCATAGGAGGCAAGAGAAAAGTTTAGATTTGATAGAAATAGCTGAATGTCCACACCCATATGCTATATAAGGGCTAACATGTGTGTGTGTTTGTGTGAGTGAGTGAGTGTGCGCGCGCGCACACCTGCGTGCTTTGAATAAATGAAAGTTTAGGCATGCTCATATATTTAAAAATATCTTTTATATATAAGGTCAATAAACTTTTCTTGGAAGAAATTTTATTCCTTCAAAGTTAAGTGTAAACTACACACTGTTTAGAAATAGGATTAAAATTTTAAAGAAAAAAAAATTATGATAGTGTATCTTCTTATTGTTGAAGTTGTGTGGCCTGTAACTAGGTGCGGGCAATGGAACCCCCATTCCCCATAGATCTATAGGACTGTGGGGCCTAGGGGCTCAATGCTGCATAGGGGTCACAACCCCTGTGGCTTCTTTGGCCCCTCTTTCAGACCTGCCATGACTTCTGCTTCCAACCCTTCCTCTGTCCTACCTCCTTAGGTTGCCTCCCATTTTCCTTCAACATTTCTTTTCCTGCTGTGTAAAACAAAAAGATTTATATTTAAGGTTAGGGTTCCACATATAAAGAATAAAAAAAGTAATAATAATAATAATAATATACTAATGCTTGGTTTTATGAAAGTAATTGCATAGTGGAAATAAATAACTCATAGTTACGAATATAATAAAAATTTGGAGTTATCATGAAGGATCATGGCTACCTCCATCTTGGTCCTTCTCCTCCTATCACTCTTCCTCCTTATGCAACCAAGAGGCCTCAAATGAGTTTCAAATGAATGAGTTTGAGAGGGAGAGAGAGCCTATTTAAAATAAATAACTTTTGGGGTTTCATTTGTTGTAATAGAGCCCTAGTTGCTACTACTTGTTTCAATGATAATTAGATCCTTAACTAAACCATGTTTTAGTCCTTGTTTTGTTATTTAATTTTATTTGAGTACCAAGTTATGTTGAACTCTATTTAAGATTAAGAGTGATGCTTGGTTTTGGTTTCTTTCGATGGAAGGTAGTTATTATATTTTGGACAACTACTTTATCATGTCTTCTTTATAAATTGCCTATTCATTTCTCAGTGAGTGGAAGGGAATAATTTAATACTATAATTTAGTAAATAATTAAATAGAAATCTAATTATGGTTGAGTTTATTATGAGTGTTCTCTTATGCCTAGCTAGGAAATCCTCCTTCAAAAGATTGTTATAAATAAATTGATTCAGAAGCTATTTCATAATTTAAACTTTATTCGAGTTTAACTTAGAGGAAGTTTTAAATAACGGCTTAAAAAGATTTTTTGTTGCAAACATTCTATTAATTAAATATTGTATTTAGGTTGCATATTAAGACCCTTCTTTCTAGTTAATTCTTATGTTGGCTTTGGTTATAGTTCATAAATCATAAATCCTTGGTGAACTAAAGTGTTGCACTAGTCACATTTAAATGTTATTTAAATGTCATCTTGTATAGTTAGTTAAATATTCTTCTGAGATCGAAAGAACAGTTAGCATGCTTGGAAAGGATGAGTTAGTGAATGTTTTTGTAAATAATTTATTATTTTCATGTTTTGAGATTATCGTTTAGCATGTTTAGGGAATAAAAGTTTAGTAGAAGGTAGTAAGTCATGCCTTGAGGGCGTGACCATTCCGTTCACCTAAGAACCTGGAAGGAGATTACCTCTCAAAGGTTTTTCCTTAAGGCACCACATGAGGTGACACTAGCCCTAGTTAGGTTCCTTCACTATCGCTAGGTGTGTGAAATGAGTATCGCAACACCCTTCTATTTTGGATTCCACTTCCCTGCTTCGTATGGTGTGCTCTTTGTTATGTTGCACATGCAACATTGTTGAGTACGCACAACATGCAATATTACAAGGCATAATAGAAGCTTGTGAGTGTGGATGTATATTAAAAAAATTGATGGCTTGGATTTCATGTCCTCATGCAAATGTGGGCATGACATTTGTTATCAGAGCACAAGTTTTCAAACTTTGGGAACTTTGGGTGTGTGTAAGTGCATGTGTGGGGCCATGCTTGGTTGTTCATACTTGTGAGGAAAAAGGTTACTATTTTCTAGTGATGTTCTATAGGGTGTCGTAAGATACCTTGTGTGGGAATGTATGGATTCCCTAGTATCATGATAATTAACCCTCATGTAGAAATTGATGCCTTAGGCACTTGAGGAGTGCATTCATTTTGTGTGAATGGTTCAAGGACCTTGCAAGTCTTGATTACCTTGGCATAAGTAGTTGCTATATTGTTTTCTTTGAAAACTTTGATAGGAAAGGAGATATTTAGTTATAAAACTTAGTGAATCTTTACTATCACTCCTAGCAAAATGGCACTTGTCGAACATTGAGATAGAGTTCATCGCTAACCTTAAGATTAACATCCTTAAAATTTTAAAAAAAGGGGTACGTGATGCAGCCTTGATGAGTAGAGAATATTGTAAACTCACCCTTATGAATGTATGTATTTATAAATGCATGATGTGGAAA
This sequence comes from Cunninghamia lanceolata, assembly GCA_027924645.1. NCBI lineage: Eukaryota > Viridiplantae > Streptophyta > Pinopsida > Cupressales > Cupressaceae > Cunninghamia > Cunninghamia lanceolata. The sequence continues at coordinate 5,504,108 of BSBN01000942.1, forward strand.
CTTACATGTTCTGTAAGGGACACATAAATGTGTATGTTGAATAGGGTATATGGACTACCATGCTAGGGAAGGGCATTGAAAAAGTATATCCAGTTTGAGTAACAACTTAAGTACCCTATTTCGTTTAATCCCCATCATGATTTGGATTAGTTAACCTATGTAATGTGTGAGTAAGTATCTTTCTATTTTAGTGGGCCCCTGGTTGGGATGCTAAGATCTTGAATGGATTTAGGTTAGGCTTGTCTTATGTTATAGTGATGGTTAACCCGATTGGGTGATTGTCACCTAGTTGAGAGAAGAGGATGTTGATCTACCTCTGTGTGCATTGTGATCATTCTATCCTTGACTTGGGCATATTTTAGTATGCGTATTTGGATGAATGTGTATAAAGGAATATTAAATGTTAACACCTTATGTATCCTCCTAGTTGAGGTATAATGGATTAGTGAACCACTCCTTCTATATTGAATCTAATGACATCTCATGTGCCACTTCAAGATAGTCTCCTTATATTGTACTTGTGCCTCGTGTTTAGATAGTGTGTTGCGGTGCCCTTTAAGAATTACGTTGTGGTACACCTTTTTTCCTTTAGAAATGTACATTTGTAATGAAAATAAAGAATATACGTAACCATGTAGCATTTGAAATATATTATGAATAATTAGAAATAAGATATAAAAGTGTGAATGGTAGTCTAACTACCTACTAGATGATTAATTTAAGAAAAACTCAATTCTTGCATAGTTACCTCTCTCCTTGGTTATATGTATAAGTCCTATTAAGGTGACTAATACCTTAGGGAAGTGATTTGTTTGTATGCACGTGAATGACCTTAGTCAAATTATGTGTTTCTAAGATGGCTTTTGGATAGGAAATTCTATGCTAGTAGATACATGGTTAAGCAAGCGTGATAATTTCGTCCTTCTAGAAAGGTTATAAGTGCAATAGATAGGTGTCTTCCTTTGCATATTGTTTTGAAGACCTAGAAATTGCATATGTAAAGTTAAAATTGTTGGTAGAAAACTTAGACATGTTAAGGAAGGAAAGAAAACTAAGGTAGAGTGTAGGGGAACAATCTCTCACCCTATTTGATTCAACAAAATTAGTAGGTTAGGTTTAACAAAAAATAGTAGGTTAGGTTTATTGAGATGAGTAAAACATAGTGAAATAAAATTAAAGTTGGACAAATGTAGTGCTTTGTGCATGAGTGAACTCGATTAGTAAGGTAAACCGTATTCCAACCATGTTGTTGTGTGATTAAGATTTAGTTAACTTCATCTCTATGGAGTTGTTTTAGAGAGAGTTAGATCTATGAAACTAATTTTAAGTATGAATTTGGTAGGAGTGAGTAAGATTTATGTGCATCTTCCTATGGCATAATATGATAAAGTATATAAAATTTTTGAAGTGCTGTGATATGTGGATACTGGTAAATGTTGAGATCGTACCTCAAGTATGTGATACAAGTATCCAACTTGGGGAGAAGGGTATAGTGGACATCATGTATGATTCACTTATGTGCACCCTTTGTGATAAATATGTGTGTGTGAACAACTATGTTTTATATTAGTTGAGCATGGGAATGTTGATAATTGTGTATTAATGTGTTCCTTTAAGGAGGAATGTATGAATCCCTCTCCCTGTTCTTATGTTTTGTATTGTATTATTGACTCCCCTAGTGTCAGTCCTCCCACTCAGGAGAAATCATGATATGGTAACTAGGGGTCGAGAGAGAAGTGAGGTCTCCATTGGAAGATTGTGACTTTCCATGGACATTAGTCCCCAATTCACTCCCCCACACATGTGGACCACACTAGTTGGTTCATAGTGAAAGAATATTCCTTGTTATTTATCCCATGGGTTGAGGATGGACCCTAATGTACTTTGAGTCTACTCTCGTTTTGGTTATGGATACTTGGTATTTTAGTTGGTATGAGCACTTGAGGCAACTACTAATTTTGGGTAATTGATAGATATCATCATGGGTTGCTAACTAGTATTTGGAAACTATTATCAGTCATGGGAAGTTAGCGCTACCTTGGATATAGATATTGTTAAATTTATTGGCTAGTAGAAATTGAGATCAGTTATGAACTAGTTGGATTGATGACCTTTAGCTTTGGCACATGGAGTTATATTAGATTAATGTGTATGAGTTACTGTGGCATTGTCAGTGTATTGATAGCTTGACAACATAGACACGGTGACAAAATATGTACCAATGATGACTCTCATTGGTTTTATACATGGAAGACACATTATTCTTACCCTTGGATGAACCATAGAAGACTTTATATATTTGATACTTCAGACATTTGACACATGTTATTTTTCTACATAACATGTCCTAGGTTGTGTGGGAGCCATGGTTGTATGATATGACATTGCATACAATGATTCTTATGTGGTTGAGACCACCATGATATAAATTATATGATTCTTAAGTGGTTTGAGACCACAATTCCCCTCCTACCCTTAGGTGACTTTAGTGAAAGTCGTGTGGTGTATGTGACATGAAGATTTTGTAAATGTGTTGGATTTCTTTATTTTTTATTTACTTATTATTAATGTGTTCTTTAATATGAAACCACCAGGTGTTGAATCTAATTTGTTTTTGACTACTTAATCATTTGAATTTGTATTGGTGCTCTTGCCTTGAGGACTTGTTTAATTACATTTTTTAAGTTAAATTTGAGACTTTTATTGGGTGGCCACTTCGATTTCATCTTATTTTATTGATCTTTTCTTATGGATTTATCTTATGATCTTACATTATCATATCTTCTTGGTTTGAGGCATTCTTAATGTTGCAACTACTACTATGTGTGGAGTAATGTGAATTGGGTAAACTGCCATATCTAGGAGGGATCCTTGGTAGTTTGTATGGGGGAGTAGATGACTTGAGGAATTATATTGTGAGGATGGGGACTACAAATGGGACTAGTATGGGATGGTCTTAATCCATTTCCCCCTAGATCTATGTGTGTGATATTTTCATACCTTCCTCTTGTAGTCTAACCCCTTAAACAGACAAGAGCAAGGTACTGGAAAATGTATGGAGGGGTCCTCTGGAAGGGACCTAAGACCACATTTCCTTGTAGTTACATGGTACATAATACTGTGATAATTGTAATGTTACTTCCTTTAGAGATGAGACTATATGGTTTTATGACTTTAGATATTTCTTTAGCGGGTTTGACACTTATATGGTTATTTAGATATTATGATCTATGGCCTAGGGCCCTATGGTTACTCATAGTATAATGGTGCTTTTCCTCTTCATAAAACCTATTTTGTGAGCCTTGTGATGTGAGCAACATGAAATTTATTTGTGGTGATACATGTGTTTATCTATGTGGATTAAGTAGTATTGTTTGGAAAGCAAGTGTTGGAAAATAATAATAATTGTTAGAGGGAATTAAATTCCTACCTAGATTGTGTTGGGTATGATGTCCTGATGACATGAAGTGTTGTATAATCCCTTATTTGAAACAAGTTCAGTTGAGACTCTCATGATGGCTAGTGGAGGTTGGATAACTTGTTGTTTTGGTAGGTGATAATGACTTAATTTATTTGGTATGACTTAATTCTTTATGCTTGTAGTAGTATTTGTAAGCTATGTTAGGGACTTGATTCCTTGAACTATGTTGGTAAGTATGTAAAGACATAGGATGTGATTAATTATCTTAGATGAATGGTAGCTCCTTTTATGGAGGAAGTTACCCTTTGAGATGCTTATTAAGTGGTGACCTTTTTTAATTGATTATTTGATTTCCCCTTACTACTTGTTTAAGGAAGTATTTTGACTTCATTGCCATGTTGGGATGGCTCAAAGGTAGGATGCCTAACCTCCTTACTAACTTCTAAGAAGAAGTTTAGTCTTAGGAGGGGAGAATGTGAGGCCCACCCTAGTGTGTCAGAATCATGTTCTCTATTGGACCAATTGTTAGTTTGTTACACCTAGGCCTTGAACAATTAGATATGGGCTTATGAGTGTTATTATAGACTATATTAAACAATGATGTTTGGATTAGAGTAATTTGATTAATTTGCATATGATGATGATATTACTAGGAGTTGGCTAGATGTTGTATTTCATTCAAGTTTTATATTAGGAATGTATGCATTGAATTGAATTAATTATATGTTATTTGATCATGATTAGAAATGATTCATTTACCTACTTGAATTGTAATGAAAGGGAATATTTATGTTAATTATATTGGAATGATGGACATGCGATGTCCACGAAAGATAAGATGAAAATTGAATTTTATAAAGAGATGTGCATTTTGATGAGTAAATTGAAATTGAGCTATTATTTTAACTATGAATTCTTGAATGCTGTGTTTGATTGTATTTCAAGTTGCTTTGGCTATATGATTGAACATATTAATGGGTACAATTTAGTGTGCATGTAATTTCCATGGCCATGGAAATACGAAGGTTAGTCAAGGTACCCCTATCAATTAATCTCATGACATTGATACTAGTCCCTAAGGTGGACTAAGGTCTATGTTTGATTTTTGAATGTTGAAAAGAGTCGAGTCTTATGTAAAATTGTATTTGTGTGAAGGTCCTAAGGTTTCTTAGGATGAGTTCGACGTTGTGTTGTAATATTAGTTGCCAATTTCGGGTTATCTTTTTAGGGGCTTTTTAAAAGGTGTTAAATGGTCTATTACTTAGTTATTTTATTGTTTTTAAGGCCCTAGGCCACGCACCTATGGAATAAGTACTTTTTGGGCTACTTATCTTGGATCATGGAAAAGACATGACCCTTCCCAAGTTCCTTGGAGAGGGAGTGACGAAAATTGGGTTTGAGGAAGAGGGATGATTGACTTGTCACCATCCCATTCCCATTCACCAAGTTTCATGTATGAACTTGGGGTGATCCCAAGGTCTCACACATGTGAGTACACATCGGAAGCTTTTCATGGGAAGAGTGTCCAAGTACATCCCACTCCCCAATGTCTCATGCACATGTCAGAGAAATGCAACCCAACATGTGCTCTTCGGAGTGAATGAGAAGGTGACAAGTGTCACCTCCTCATTCAAGGAGTTTGAATTTTGAATCACTATTTATCACTCTCTTGAGGGAGAAGAAAGGGATATTTGATTATTTTTTTATCTTTCATTGGGGAGACAAAGAAAGAGTGGGTTGCATACTTGGGCTTGGGAGATGATTTTGGAAATTAAGGGCTCCTAAAGAGAGCTCCACCAACTCTTCACCAATCTCATAAAAGATTGGAGAGGTAGGCTATCAAGATCCTTATAATGTATTTTTTATTTTCTTCTTGGTTATGTGATTATGGAGTTTGTGTTGTTAATGGCTTGCTGTTGTTAATGGTTTGGTTGTTTTGTTAATAGTTTGGTGTTTGTGTTTTGTGTAGTATTGAGAAGGAGGGTTGTGAAAGGATGGGCTCTCACTCTTGTTGAGGGCAACCGAAGTATTGGGGTTGGAAGAGAAGTGTACCTTCATGGGGAAATGGATACTCCTATGAGGAGGAGTTTTGGGCATGAGTGCCTTTGTACTCATAAGAGTTGTTGACTAAAGACCTTATTGAGAAATGATTAATGCATCTTCCTTTCCCTTGTAGGAGTGATTCCCTCTTTTTCCCCTTATTGGATCTTGATATAGATTCAAGTTTTGTGAATTTTCCTTGGATATGAATTTGGTTGTGTTTCAGTTGAGTGTTAAGTGATTCCCATGTGTTGTGTTGTTCCCTGGTTACCTTGAAGGCCTCCTAGCTCAAAGGGGATTGTGAGCAATCCCTAAGTTTGGGTGTTGAGCACCCCATTGGCTTTGATGAAAAGTCCTCATTTTTTTGTAGTTTTATAGAGAGCTAGGAGTAGTGCTAGTTACCATTGAGGTGGTTGTATTGTTACTTTAATG
>BSBN01000942.1:6112500-6276998 GCA_027924645.1 Cunninghamia lanceolata
ACATATATCCGGGTGATATGAAAATATCACCCCCTCCTTCGGAATATCATGATGCAGATAGGCAGAGAAAAAGATATCACCCTGAAATAAGGATGACGTCAGCATCATCAGGATGAAGAAACAACGAACAAGAAGTGATACAACATCATCAGGATGATATTGACTAAGATCATCCTGACGTTCAAAATATGATGACCCTAGTGAATATCGGGTCGCACTTAGAACTCTTCAACAACATCATCAGGATGATCATAACCAAGATCACCCGATGATAAAAATATCACCCCGGCGAAATATCATGAAGGCATAAAATATGATGACCTCCGCCAGCAGCAGGATGAAAACTGGAAATATCATGATGATGACGACCCTTAAGAAAAAACAAGTTAGGTCGAACACTTAGAGAATAACCCCATCAGGATACCGGGGCAACATCATCATGTTTGAGCAAGGTGATAAATGAAAGATCACCGGATACTTTGAAAAATCACCCTCGCAAGCAGATGAGGGCGCACTGTAGCTCATCAGTATCATCAGGATAATAAGCAAACATCACCCGACAGTTGAAATATGATGATGACGTTGAAAAACAAGTCGACGAGGAACATGATGATGCAGATCATCATCGAAGATAAGATGATGATGATGACCTCCTCCTCAGGAAAATATGATGCTGCAGTTGAAAAATGCTGAGGAGGTCCAACACTTAGAAAAAATGGGCAAGAAGATAAAGGCTTCAAATGAAGAAACCTCCTGATCATGACAAATCAACCCCTGGTCAAAATGAGTGTCAACAGTGGCTCCGAATGGGGACGTGCAGGTGAAAACCTGCAGCGAGAACCAGATCTCCGGGCAGACCTGACAAAAAGCCAAAAAACGCGAGCTGTACAAGGCATTTACACTACATACATATTTTACAAATGTGCACAGCAACCAGATATTCATGCAAAATAGAACTTAAGGAATTGGCCATGCACAGGCAATTCCAGAATTTCACCATCTAGGGCCTGGAGGAAATAAGAATCCTCCCCATGAGTATTGCAAACCTGATATGGGCCCATCCATAAGGGTTGAAACTTACCATGTTTACCCTTTTCCTGATCTTTAGCATTCCAAATGAGCACCAGATCACTTACTTGAAACTTCCTTTTTGTAGTTCTCCTGTCAAACTGATATTTCATACCCTGTTGTCTTTTGAGATTGATCTGGTGGGCTCTCCTTCTGTCTTCATCCAATGCAACCAGCTGATTCACTCTTTCTGTCATGGGATCTTCAATGTCCTCATCATTTTCCTGAATGAATCTGTAAACTGGTAGGAGATTATTTATGGGCAATCTAGCTGATGTACCATATACCAGCTCAAAAGGTGACTTCCCAATAGCCCTTTTCACAGTCACTCTGTCAGCCCATACTGCTAAATTCAACTTTGAGTCCCAAGCTCTCTTGTTCTTGTCCAGTATCCTCTTGACAATTTTCATGATGCTCCTATTGCTTGATTCTGCTTGACCATTTCCTTGTGGGTGATATGGTGATGTATATGACAGGCTTATCCCATACCTGTTGCAAAAATCAACAAACTCACCTGATCTGAAGCACATAGCATTATCAGTGATTATTTTAGATGGTACTCCAAACCTGATGATGATGTTCTCTAGTATGAAATCTGTCACCACCTTACTTGTAGCTCTTTTAGTTGGAATGGCCTCAATCCATTTGGTAAAGTAGTCAGTTGCCACCAAAATCCAACTGTGTCCCCCACTTGATTTGTCTGCAATTTCCCCTATAAAATCAATTCCCCATTGCTGGAATGGAGCATCCACAGGTGCAGTCCTGAGGGGTAAAGCACCATGATATTTCAGCTTTCCTGAGAATCTCTGGCAAGGGTCACACTTCCTTACTAACTTTTGTGCATCTGAAAAGAGAGTAGGCCACCAATATCCTGCCCTGAGAATTTTATGAGCTGTTGTTTGGGCAGTATAATGGCCACCACATAATCCTTTATGCATGTCAATCAAAATATTGTTAGCCATGTTCTTATCCACACATCTCAGCAGCACTCCATCAGGATTTTTCCAGTACAGCTCACCTTGAACAATGACATACCTGATTGCATGTAGCTTTAGAGTCCTCTTTTGATTGTCACTGAAATGGGAAGGACAATTCAGATTTTGCAAATAATAGACAATATCCTTGTACCACTCAGATCCTGATACGCTTACATTCTCATCTTGGACTGCATTAACTTGGCATGCTTCCAAGTTTGACTGTGCCATCATCTTGGCTAATCCTTGTCCCCTTATTAACTTAGTAACTTGTATGTCTATGTTGAATTCCTGCAGTTTGTTTATCCATCTGCACCTTCTTCCAGTCACCTCCTGCTGAGTGAATATGTCTTTGACTGCAGCATGAGGCACATATGCAATTATATATGACCCTACCAAGTAAGGTCTGAAACTTTTGATGGCTCTAACAAGTGCATATGCCTGCTTTTCCATAATGTCATATTTCAACTCAGAGGCCTGCAGGGACATACTGAAGAAAGCAATGGGCTGTTCAAAACCATCTTCATTTTTCTGCAACAAACATGCAGCTACAGTATGAAAGGAAGCAAATGAGAACACTTGGAATGGCCTAGAAAAATCAGGAGATTTAAGAACAGGGGCCATCTTTATTGCCTCTTTGATATTCTGAAATGATTCTGTTGCTTCCCTTTCCCAGTTGACAGTTGCATCCTTCTTCATCATCTTGGAGATGTTCCTTGTGATCTCTGCAAAGTTGGGAACAAATCTTCTAACAAAGTTTATTTGTCCAAAGAAGGACTGCACTCCTTTCACAGTTTTTGGCATTTGGATCCTGTCAATGGCTGCCACTCTGTCTGGATCTATCCTGACTCCATCCTTGGAAACAATATGTCCCAGAAGTTTTCCTTCAACTACTCCAAAGGCACACTTCTTTGGGTTTAGAGAAATACCATATTCTAGTGCTCTTATAAAAATCTGCTCCAGATGCAAACAGTGCTGCTCTTCTTTCTTTGAGTAGGCAGTCAGGTCATCCTGATATACTGCCAGGATTGAATCAATCAGCCCTGCAAAAGCAACATCCATTGCTCTTTGAAATGTAGCACCTGCATTTGTTAGTCCAAATGGCATTCTAACATACACATATGTTCCCCATGGAGTGGTAAAGGCAGTCTTATACTGTTCTGATTCCTTTACCTTTACCTGATTATATCCTGAAAATCCATCCATCATGGATAGGAGTTCACAACCAGTCACTCTCTGCAACATGGCTTCCATATTAGGCAATGGATAGTTATCCTTCAAAGAGGATACATTCAAGTTCCTGAAATCCACACAAAGCCTAATATCACCATTCTTTTTCCTGACTGGGACAAGGTTAGACACCCAAGTTGAATGTCTGATGGGCACAATTATTCCAGCTTCCCTGAGCCTTCTGAGTTCTTCCTGCATCTTGGGAGCTAAGGTAGGATTTATAGGCCTTTGCCTCTGTCTAAATGGCTTAGCTTCAGGCTTCAGTGGGATCTCATGCTGGAATAAGTCTTCTCTATAAGCTTTTAGGTCCTCATATGACCAAGCAAAAACATGTTTATACCTTTTTAGCAATGCAATCAGCATACTTCTTATGTGTGGTTTGAGCTGTTTGCCAATATATACCTTCTGAGGGGCCTGAGATGTCCCCAAATTTATTTCTTCTAAATCCTCCTTATTTGTGGGGGATGTCCTTGTGACCATTTTGTCTCTACTGTCAAAGGCTCTTTCCAAAGCCACTAACCCTCTAGGAATCTTGTTAGTCTTCAACTGGATGATCTCTTTTCCCACAAGGGTTTCTTTTCCATTTACGGTCTCTACAAAAGCTTGGAAATCAATCTGTTGATTCTCATACTCATCTACGCAGTGCAAAAATTTCAGCAAATCCCCATCATCATTAAAAACTTGCCAACTGCATATGTTTTCTGGTATGGCAGGCCTAATTTTAACTTCTATATCTGTGACACCTGACAGAGTGATGTCATCTGGCCTTATTGCAATATTAGCTAAGAAATCAGCCATAACATTTTTTGACCTTTCTACCCAGCCAATTGAAAATGCATCAAAAAGTTCAATAGTATCCTAAACAGCATGCTTGTATTGCTTCAGTCTTTTATTCTTTGCAGCATACTTATTTCTGATTTGGGATACAATCAGCTCAGAGTCTCCAAATACTCTTAACATTTTAATTCCATGTTTGAGAGCAATATTCAGGCCTAAAAGTAAAGCCTCATATTCTGCAATATTGTTTGTGCAATCAAACCTCAGCAAGAAAGAGGATTTGAGGAGCTTACCAGTTGGAGACAGGAAAACAACTCCAGCTCCAGAGCCTTCTTTTGCACAAGCTCCATCAAAAAACATGGTCCATAACCCTTGCTGATCTAGCTCTCCAACACAGGCATTTTTCTTTTTGTCTTCTGCATCATCTGAGACAACCTTGAAGTTATCACAGTCAGTGTCTACAAAGCACACCTGTTCATTTGCTTCTTGGTCTTCCACTGTCTCTGATGATCTTTGCTCTCTAATTAGCTTGACATCCCTGCCATTCATTGGAATCATGGCATATGATAGGTCCAGCTGCATACTTCCACCAATTAGTGCTGCCCATCTTCTTGACAGCAGCATACCATACTGTGGCTTGATGTCAACCACTGTTATATTCATCTTGTATCTTTTTTCAGGAAATGCTGCCAGCTTGAAATCTACATCCTTCATGATTCCAATAACTGGTACCTCTCTGGCATCCATAGCATAACATTTCCCACATGCCTTGTCAATCTTTAATCCAGTTTGCTGCATGATAGCCAAAGGCATGACATTTGTAGATGCTCCAGAGTCAAGCATACAATTTCTAATTATTTTACCATTTATAACCAGGGAAACATAAAATGGTTCCACCTGTGAAGGACACTTTGTCATGGTCATTCCTAAATATACTTCAGGAGTCTCATCTTCTTCATTACTCATGACCTGTTTCTCACCCTGGGTCTGATCATTTTGCTTAGCTTGAAAAGGTACCCCTGAGATTAGGGATATTGTCCTATTCTTGATCTCTTCCACCTTCATGAGTTCCATAAGTGGAACAGAGACCTTTACCTGAGAGAGGATCTGGGCTATATCAAATGGAGCACAGTTTTGTGCAACAGTTGTAGCTTGCTCCACAATCTTGCTCCTATCCTGAGCTGATTTAGCTTTCATTTTCATAGTTCCCTGATCATCATTCTTGTCTTGGGAACCTCTACTTTGATCTTCTGCCTGAGGGATCTTGTTTTCTGGTCCTTGAAATTCAGGACCTGCTCTGTATCTAAAGTTCTGTTTATTACTTACCCACTGCCTTTTTTGTGGTTCAGTTCCTTTATGACCATGCACCAGCTGACCTGCAGAAATATCTTCTGGCTGATGTGAGCTGCCAACCTGATTTCTACCTCTGAGATTGTAGTTGCTCTTGACCTGAGCAACTGCTGCAGCTGTGAAGGCTCTGATTTCCTCATCAGAAGGTCGTTGTAAGCTACTCAGAAAATTGTGTGAATTCTGAGCATACACATAGTTATCCTCATGATCTTCATCATATGGGGACTGTTGGCAGGCCTGAACCTGATGATCTGTATTGTCATCAGCATCATACGGAGTATATCCATTGCCTATGGACATCATGTTAACATCATCATCCTGCACATGATGTGGCTCATTGCACTCATTACAAGATGTAGCATTATCATACAAAGATTGGGCAATCATGCACTGTGACTATGAATGTGGCATCTGACAGATTATACACCACGGAGCATCATCAGCAATATTTACAGTTTTCTTCAGGGGATCAGGAGTTTCCTTGGCATGTTGAGCCCTCTGATTTGTGTTGTTACGTGGATATACAGGCTTACCATCATGCCAATTGGTGTTATAAGGCATATCATGTAACGATGGCCTCTTTTCCTGCCTTTGATAGACTTGCCTATCAGGACCCATCCCTTTTTCACTTCTAGCTAATCTATAGCTCAGGTCCTTAACAACGTTTGTCAGTTTGTCTATCTTATCTTCAGGAGCAGATGTACTACCTTGAGTGTTCTGAGGCTTGTTTGGATTCTGCAGAATTTTTACATCATCCCTTCTATTTGTCTTGCCTGATGCTTTCCTATTGTTTTCAATATTTACTGCAATTCTGAAAGCATCCCTGAGAGTGGCAGGACCTTTATCTCTTAGTCCATATGCAGTCTTTGCATCAAAGGCATTGATGTACAAAATTATGCACATAGGTTCATTTGGCCTCATATGATGTGGCAATTTGTTCAACACTTTAGTAAATCTTGCATTAAAGTCTGCAACCTGCTCATTTGACCCTTTTGTGATACTGGTGAACTCATTTACAAAGAAGCTAGGGTCAGTTTTATCACCATATTGCTCCTTGAATATCCTCTTAAAATCATCCCATGATGAAATACTCCGGTCAGGGAGATTCCTGTACCATTCTCTTGCCTCATCTATTAAGGATTGCATGAATGACTTCATGAAAACATCCTCATGCTCAACCTCAAAATTATCCATGACATTTTGAAAGGCCTTTAGATGATCTTCTCCTGACACTGTGTTGTTTCCTGAAAACTTAGGCACTTGCAGCCTCAGATGCTTATCAATAGGGTTAGGATACCCAGGAATACCATCAAACACCAGCTGTCTGAATCTGTCCAACTGCATGGGCTGCCTGTTTGGCTGATTAACATTAACATTTCTATTTGCATTTTGGTTTCCTGCATTGTTCAGTGGTATCCTAGCATCATTCACATATTGTCTGTCATCATGATGCTGATGTTGCATTTCATATCTTTGCTGATGTCTTTGCATATTTGCATTCTCTAGAGTAGGAACTGAATTATTCTGGGCAGTTCTCAAGGTTTGCACTTTCTGCTGTATATCATCTCTGATTTTCATGGCTTGTAGGTATTCTAGTTCTGCTCTTAGGCTTTTGATTTCTTCAGCTAGCTGTTCATCCTTAGGTCTGGAGGTAGATGGTCTCATGCCATTCTGGTCATCATCCTCATCATCCCTCAGAGACTCTGCCTCTTCAAACCTTTCACTTGGGTCTAGAAAGGGGTTCTTGGAACACCTCTGACCTCATTCTGATACTACCACCCTGTTGCCTCTCATATGCACCTTGGATATCTGCTTCTGCACTTGAAAAATAAGGAACATGCTGTCCTGATGGCCTAGGGTTATCTTGTACCTCATCACTTTTTCTGGGGGAGCTCTCATGACTAGCTGAGACAGTTCCCTTTCTTCTATACATCATTCTTTTTGTTAATGGTAACTCTTCAAATAAAGGAGTTTGTTGGGATCTTCTCCCCTGCATATAATTTTACTTTGACCGGTTGGGAGATTACTTCGGAGTCGCCACCTATTTCTAGGAACTGTTTTCTTCTGAAAACCAGGGTTCTTTCACAAGGTTCCCCAGGGTGTTTTCTTCAAACCTTTCACTGGAGATGATTAGATAGCACTTTTACTCCTCACTCCCCAGCGGAGTCGCCAATTTCTGTTGACTTTTTCCCAGACTGGATGCTTGTTCCCAAATTTCCCTACAAGGTAGCCATCAGTGATCAACAGGACCTCTGGGCCAGGGGGTCAACAGTGTAGGAGATAGACTCTATATTTTATCTCCTCTTCTTCTTCAGGCTCTGCAAGACCTAGGGGGGTATTCCCTATTCAACATCCATGAGGATATGCATACAAGGCTGGGATGCTGACAGAAAGCAGATAGTCCTCTTGTAAGTAGACCAAAACTGAAAGATAAGGGCAAAGGGGCTAGCTTTGGGCCTATTTGCAGTTGTAGACAGAGGACTGAGGTTCCTAAAACTAACTCTAATGTCCTAATGTTGGTTTTAGATTTTGATTTGAAGTTTAAGTGTGGATGTAAAGCTGGATATGGTTATAACACAAAACAAAGCATGATTGGTGCCTATCCAGGGCCTGGAGTCAGTAGACATACACCTGTGAATGATCAGCATGAACAACTAAAACTGGATTTCAAGGGGATATGTGTGATACCTGCCTTACAAGCATCTCCCAATACAAAGTGTTAGGTTATCTCTACTTATGGTATCCCTACTGCAGTATATCCCTCCCAATGTTCAACCTGAAAACAGTTTAATCTACCCCTTGAGTAGAAGTTAAAAGATCAGACAGTCAACATAGGAATTCTATGCTCTAGAATCTAAACATTACCAAACATCCAGATTCAGAAGAAGAATACATGCAATACTGGAGACAGAATTAACACAACACATGCCAAACAACATTTCTCATATAAGTTTAATCATGAAATCAGTGGGTTCATGCCAAAAACAAACAACAAGAGATACATAAACTCACAGGTAAGCTGCACAGAGCAACCAGATCAGCTTGTTATGCATTACAGAGCCAAAATCATCAACTTTCAACAACCACAAATGAACAACACAACCTGCTTATAACAGCCAGGTAGGTGCTCAGCAATTAATTACAATGTTGACCAAAATCTCGCCAGATACACGGTATCATGAAAATGGCGCTCAAACACAACCAGATTGGCGCCCAAACTTGAATGCAGCAGGTAGGGGAGGAGACAGGAAGATTTCTCGAGCCCTGCGCCATCATCCGCTGATTGACACCTTCAGTCGGGTACAAGATCGACCCACGCCATCGCCCATACCTCTGCAACCTTCGCCATTAATGGCGCACCAACCCGCGGCCTTGGGAAGATCATCATACAAACTATCGCAAGCATTTCCCACCGATATTCATCATCATGATGTTTGAAAATGCAGGATAACAATATCCCACATGCACCCCGCGACGACCTCAATTACACTTTATATACTAGGTCATGAGCATATATCATGTCGGTGCTTTTGCTCCTGACAACACTAGTATATAACCTCATCATCATCATCCCCCAGCAGCATGATATCCTGTCGATTGAAATATCACCCTGACGTCATCATGATATTTGAAATATACCCTTCATGATAATCGGCACAACCTGATCCTTCGGAGGAACATCCTCCTGCTGAGCTTAAAACAAAAATCTAGCCGATGAACATCCTGATGACGTCATCATCATATACTGCTGTCGTCATCATCATATCTGCCTACTGCGCACCTCCTCATATCCGGATGACGTCATCATCATGTTTGCAAATATCAGGAGGTCTCTTCAAGATGATCACTTGTTAGAAATATGACCTCCGCGGACCTTGATGACGTCATCATCATATTAACATCATCATGATATTCGGAAGACAACCGGATATTTGGAAATATCCTCCTGACGTTCAAACATCAGGATGCACTGTAGCTCCTCTGTAAGATCGGGGCAATAACTGAATATGATGATGATGCTTGAAAAGATCACCCCCCGGAGATAATGCGCGAAGCCAACAGGCGGATATCTCCTTAATATTAGCATCATCATGATGCTCGAACAAACAAACATATATCCGGGTGATATGAAAATATCACCCCCTCCTTCGGAATATCATGATGCAGATAGGCAGAGAAAAAGATATCACCCTGAAATAAGGATGACGTCAGCATCATCAGGATGAAGAAACAACGAACAAGAAGTGATACAACATCATCAGGATGATATTGACTAAGATCATCCTGACGTTCAAAATATGATGACCCTAGTGAATATCGGGTCGCACTTAGAACTCTTCAACAACATCATCAGGATGATCATAACCAAGATCACCCGATGATAAAAATATCACCCCGGCGAAATATCATGAAGGCATAAAATATGATGACCTCCGCCAGCAGCAGGATGAAAACTGGAAATATCATGATGATGACGACCCTTAAGAAAAAACAAGTTAGGTCGAACACTTAGAGAATAACCCCATCAGGATACCGGGGCAACATCATCATGTTTGAGCAAGGTGATAAATGAAAGATCACCGGATACTTTGAAAAATCACCCTCGCAAGCAGATGAGGGCGCACTGTAGCTCATCAGTATCATCAGGATAATAAGCAAACATCACCCGACAGTTGAAATATGATGATGACGTTGAAAAACAAGTCGACGAGGAACATGATGATGCAGATCATCATCGAAGACAAGATGATGATGATGACCTCCTCCTCAGGAAAATATGATGCTGCAGTTGAAAAATGCTGAGGAGGTCCAACACTTAGAAAAAATGGGCAAGAAGATAAAGGCTTCAAATGAAGAAACCTCCTGATCATGACAAATCAACCCCTGGTCAAAATGAGTGTCAACATGAGCCATGTTCCCATCTCACGACTTGCAAGAGGACCATGTGGGTTCGTGGCGGTTGGAGAGTTTTGATTTGATTCATTATTCTTATATTGTACATGATTATTGTACCTTGTACTTATCATTGGATGATTTATGGAATGAAAGTCAATGGACATTATATATTCTTTTATAGTGCTAACACCTAGATTAAGCACATGATTTGTAATATTTAATGACTTTATTGATTAATGTTTATGAGATTTATCTTTTTACTTGAGTTGATGTGATTAAGTGGATTATTTACTTCAGTAACTTTTGTGATGGAATGCATACTTTACATTTTGGTATCGAAGATCTAGGTTGGAGACTAGGGCCTTTTTGGACTATTAAACTAAGAGGCAACTTTGATGCAGATCAATCATCATGAATACTAGAAACACTGATCATAGTGGAGTCCTAGGATCAGGAAGTGGTCAAAATGGAAGAAACTGTGGAGACACAAACAATGGTCAAAATGGAAGGAATCGTGGTGAAGCCAACAATGATCAAGATGGAAGGTTGGATCGAACCCTTTCTCTCTTAACCCAATAGGGTACGAGGATGGATAATCTTGAGCAGGAGATCAAAGAGAACCATAGAGAGGAGAATTGAAATGAAAACCTAGGAGGTGCAAATTTAAATCAGGGTAATGAGAACCCAAGGGTGGATGCATAGAATGAGAACCCAAGGGTTGAGGCATAGATTCCTGAGGTTGGAGTGAATGTGAATAATTGAGGAAGGATTACAGAGGATTTGGGAAAAGACCTCAAGAAGGTCTCACTGCCCAAATTTGATGGAAAGACCATTGGTGATGGAGTTGAAGCGTGGATCAAAGAAATGGAAAAATACTTCAAGCTCTGAAATCTTTCTGATGAGATGAAAGCAATGTGGGGTTCCTACCAGCTTATTAGAGAAGTGACAACTTGGTGGGATAATGAAAAGGTAGATAAAAAGTTGTTGGCTGTCGAAATTACTTGGGAACTTTTCCTGCAGCTCTTCAAGAAAAGGTGGTTACCACAACTCTTCTTCAACAAGAAGATGATGACATTTTAGAATTTGATACAAGGAGGAATGTTGGTAACCTAGTATTAGGAAAGATTCTCTCACTTACTTAAGTATGTTCCGCAGTACTAGATGGATGAGAGATTTAGAATCAGGAAGTTTATCTTGGGTTTATGACCCTAGATTGGAGTAGAAGTAGACATTCATAATCCATTGACTATGGATGCAGTTTTTGAGAAAGCCATTAAGCAGGAGCAGAAGTTGCAGCAAGAAGCCAATTTTCGTAAGCAGAGAGATGCAAAGTTTGCAAATAGGAGATCCCAGAATAACCAACATAACTATAATCAGAACAACAATCAAGGCAATAACAGTTGACAAATTAGAAACTTAAAGAGAGGGAATAACTTTTAGGATAAGAATAATGGCAACCAGAATGGTGGAAATAAAAGAGAAAACTACAATAATAACAACAACTGCAACAACAATCAATGAGATAGGTCAGAAGGACCAAAGGCACCTTGTGGCGGATGCTATGTTTGTGGAGGTGAGCATTACGCTAACACTTGTCCTTAGAGATTAGAAGGGCGAGGAAACAAGAACCAGGAGGGAGAACCTCAACACCACATACATGCCGCAGTGGACAATCGACATGCTGACTTTCAGGCATCACCTATACAGTTTCAAGGTAAGCTCTATAGACTACCTGTTTCTATTTTGATTGATACTGGTGCCATAGAATGTTTTGTAGATCCTAGAGTAATATTAAAGTTATCTATTAGACCTAGGCATATGGAAAACTCATGGATGGTACAATATGGAAATAGAGCAGATAAGAGAGTAGACTCATGTCTAACATGCAGTGAGTTAGAGCTCCCAAGTTTTCAAACACAAGTCAATCTATATGTAGCACCTTTAGGGTCTTATGATGTGATTTTAGGAATCAACTAGTTAGTTGAACATAAGTCAATAGTAAATTGTGAAGACAAGGTTGTTAGATGCTTGGATGACCTAGGAAATCAGGTGGAGATTAATAGAGTTAATAAACCTTTAGAACTTAGACAAATCTTGTCTATGAAGTTAAAGAAAGCCAAGAGGAAAGGGTGTGTCATTTATGCTATCCAAGTGAAAGACCTTGACAATGAGGAATCAACATTCAATGACTACCCAATCCTTAGAAAATTTTGAGATGTTTTTCTTGTGGAGTTAGCAGAGTTACCACCGAAGAGAGAATTCAACTTCTCAATTGATTTGCTACCAGGGACTGAGCCTCAATCTAAGGCACCCTATAGGATGACTACTATAGAATTGTATGAGCTTAAAGCACAATTGTAGGAGTTGTTGAACCAAGGGTTCATAAGACCTAGCATGTCGCCTTAAGGCACACCGGTCATCTTTGTAAAGAAGAAGGATGGGACCTTGTGTCTATGCATTGATTATAGGATGCTTAACAAATCTAGTATAAAGAATAAGTACCCACTCCCAAGAATAGATGAGCTCTTAGATTAGATGAAGGGAGCTATGGTGTTTTCAAAGATAGACCTTAGATCCAACTATCACCAATTGTAGATTAAGGATGAGGACATCTCAAAGACATCTTTTAGAACTTGCTATGGTCACTGCAAGTTCACAGTGGTACCATTTAGGTTGACTAATGCTCCAACACCCTTCATGAATTTGATGAATAGCATATCCAATGATTGCTTAGATGATTTTGTGTTGATCTTTCTTGATGACATATTGATATACTCTAAATCAGTTGAAGAGCATGAGAAGCATATGAGGATAGTCTTACAATGCTTGAGAGAGCGAAAGCTTTATGGTAAGCTATCTAAGTGTACATTCTATTAGGATAAGGTGCACTATCTTGGTCATGTGATCTCAATTGAAGGGATTACAGTTGACCTTGAGAAGATTAAGGTGATAATGGAATGGCCTATACCTCAGAGTGTGATAGAAGTTAGAAGTTTTATGGGACTTGCAGGATATTGCAAAAAGTTTGTGGAAGGTTTCTCAACTATAGCAACACTGATTACCTCATTACAGAAGAAAGTTAAAAAGTTTGAGTGGATAGAAAGGTGTGAGCAAGCTTTCCAAGTGCTAAAGAAAAAGCTCACAATTGCTTCTATCTTGACCATACTAGATCCTAATGGTCATTTTACAGTTATAACCAATGCTTCAGGAGAATGAGTAGGAGGAGTGTCGATGCAGAATGAGCAAGTGGTTGCATATGAGTCAAGGAAGCTAAAGCAATACGAGTTAAACTATACGCCGCATGATCTTGAGTTAGCCACCATAGTTCATGCACTTTAGATGTGGAGACATTATCTTCTAGGTAAGCCCTTTGAGTTAAAGACATCATTTAGGGCTCAAGAATATTTTCACACAACCTAACCTTAATGTACAACAGAGAAGGTGGTTAGAATTCCTTAGTGAGTATGACTTTGGGATTGAGTACATAATAGGAAAGGAGAATAGAGTAGCAAATGCTCTTAGTAGAAGAAGACATCTAGCTGCCATGGTTACCACGAGATCCAATTTGAAATAGAAAGTAATTCAAAATCTTCAAGGAGATAAGCATTATGAAAGAGTAAAACAAGATTTAGAAGAAAACCCCTTAGATCATCGGTTTGATGGTTATGTGATTGAGCCAGATGGACTTTTGAGATATTAGGGAAGGATGTATATTCCTGACTCAGGGGAGTTAAGGAAGTTAGTTCTTGAGGAGATCCGTAACACACCATATTCGGGGCACCCTAGAGTGACCAAGATGGTCGAAGGTTTGAGACCCTTATACTTTTGGCCTAGACTTAAGAAGGATGTAACAAAATTTGTGGCTTGATGTTTGGAGTGCCAGCGGATCAAAGCTGATCATGTGCATCTAGCAGGATTGTTGTACCCACACAATGTTCCTGATTATAAGTGGCAAGTGATAAGTATGGATTTTATTTAGGGGTTGCCCATGTCTAAGAATTGACATATGTCATCTTGGTAGTTGTAGATAAGTTGATGAAGGTAGCACATTTTATTCTAGGGAATCTTTCAGATGGTTTGTTGGTATTAGCTAAAAAGTTTGTTCAAGAGATTTTTTGATTGCATGGAGTGCCGGAGACGATCATTTTAGATTGAGACACTCGCATGACTTCCAGATTTTGGACAACTCTAAATGCAGCTTTGGGAACTAAGTTGAATTTCAGTTTGGCATATCATCCTCAAATGGATGGTTAGATGGAAAGAGTTAATCATATTGTAGAAGACCTTCTCAAGATGTATTGTATGGATACACAGTACAAATGGGAGGAATATCTTCTATCGGTAGAGTGTGCATACAACAATTCCTACCATGCATCATTAGGAATGGCACTGTTTGAAGCTCTTTATGGGCGTAGGTGTCGAACACCTACCAGTTGGGACAAGGTAGAGGACAAAATTGTAATTGGTCCTGATATGTTAAGGGAAATGGATGATCAGATGAGATTGATCAAAGAGAAATTGAAGCAAGCTTCAGATTGTTAAAAGAGTTATGCAGATAGAAATAGGACTCCTAGATAGTTCTCAGTTGGTGACAAAGTCTTCCTGAGGGTCAAGCCTCAGAAAAGTTTAGTTTCATTTGGCAAAGAGTCCAAAATTGCTCCTCATTTCGTTGGACCATTTGATGTCCTGGAAGTGATCAATCCTGTAGCTTATAGTCTTACTCTACCGCTTGCATTTGCTAGAATCCATAATGTTTTTCATGTGTCTTTACTTAAGCCTTATCATCCTGATGCTTTGCACATTCTTGATTGGCATGCTTTATAGGTTTAGGATCTAGGAGTGGTGTTGGTGAAGCCCACTCAAATTTTTGAGAGGTGCAAGTTAAGTTGCATAACAGGGATATTGTGCAGTACAAGGTCTAGTGGGACCAATATTATGTGGACAGTGCCACATGGGAGGATGCGGAGAAGATTGATAGATCTTTTCCTCATTTGGGGGATTTAGCATAGTTTTCTTATTCATGCATAAATTATCATACTTTGAGTTATTGTTATTTGTTTTTATGATACTTTGGATACATTGTTAGTGGTAGATTGACACATTATTATTTTCAGTTTATGTAATAAGACATCGGGATGATGTCTCTTCCTAGTGGGGAAGGATGTCACATCTCGTTTTATGGACTATATTATTAATTTAGATTATTGGACATTGACTATGATTGTTTTATATGAGTGATTCCACATGTGTGTGAGAGTAAATATTGTAAACTTATAAATGCGTGATTAGGAAAATTGATTTAATAATTGGATATTATTGGTATGACTATGGGTGTACATTATGTTTTGCTTCAGCTATGATTTTGAGGAACTAACCTATTGATGTGGAGTTGAGTGCAACTGAATGCAGGTACTCGTCGAAGACACGAACATGGTTGAGGTAGAGATATTCTATCCACTCGGCAAGAACTGATAGGATGGATAAACCTGATGCAAGCACACACTCACGTAGTTCATGTCATACTGCATCTTTGAATGGTTTTATTTATGCAATGTTATTTGGTTGGTAGTCTTGTTTGAACATTTCATGTGGTAAATAAATGTGATGGATGTTTTATGAGTAGATAAATATGTGTTTAGTTGCTACAGTAAGTTTTTTTCGAAATCATAAATTAGTCATGTAAATATTATGTTCCTTCAAATTATATTTAAATGGAGTTGTGTATATGATATTATTTAATAATAAATAATTTAAGTCCTTTTCTATATATAAAATATTATTGTTTGGAAGCAATATATATTGAAGTGTTCTCTTTATTTGAATAATTGGACTAATTAATATATATAAACATTCTTGGTTAGAATAAAAATAAAAATGAATTATTATAGATAATATAAGATATTAAAAATATTATATATATTATAGTTAGATATCTAAATAAAAGAAAAGAAAAGCTTTTGCAATGCAAAACTGGGGATCGACAAGAGCAACAGAGTTTAAAATTTTAATCAAAATTGGAGGCATTTGAATGCCAAACACATGCAAAACTAAAGTGAACTGCAATTATCAAAAGGAGCTCCAATCTAAGTATATGAATGCCATTTTTAGGAGGAAGGGGATGCATTAAAATAGAGAACAGAAAAAGGGAAAACACCACCATTGTTTCAACGTCAGAAAGAATATAGAGATCACAATTATTGAAGCCCAAGGAAGGAGATAAGGAGGTTTGCAACCAATGACAGAAGGTGAAGGAGAGATAGACGTCAAGGGGGTTGAGATCAACTTTGAGGAAAGTGTATAAATCAGCTATTTTCCTTGCTTTGTTTGCAAAAGTATATGGCTGAGTATACTGTTAAACCGTGGTTAAATTTTGGCTTGCACCTTGTAGAATTTCAGATTGGTATACTATCTTAGTCGACCTGCTTATGACCGCCGCTTGTGCCTTGAATTATTCTCCTATCTCATGATGTTCTTTCCTTTGTGTTTTTCTTGTGGATCAACTTTTCTTTCTGTATGGTGTCGGTCTTTGAATCTCCTTGTTTGGCCAGTATCTGAGTGGCCTATTCTGTTAGTCGCCGCTTTGAGTTTTCCGTATCTTCACCCTCTATGTCTGATAAAGGATCAACCACCCTTATGTTTGGGTTGATCTGGGTTTAAAATGATGCCCTACAGTATGTGGTTGGCTTGAACCATTTCCCAATGGTCAGTAACTTTTGCTTATTGGCTTCGTCATTCTTGGTCTGAGTTGCTCCTTATATTGTCGCCGGATTTTTTTCCTAGTTTAGACTATGTTTTCTTTTTCTATATTTGTTAAGATTATCAATGGCCCTTTTAAAACTCTAAGTTGACCATATTTAATCCCTCTTCATAGTACAAACATTGTTGGTTATTTATTCCTTGTAGAAGTTAGATAAAGATTCCTGTCGTCGTTTCCTTATCATTATTATAACTTCTTTTGTTCTTGTAACCGTTTTGTTGAAATCCTTATCACTGTCGTATTTTTGCCTTTGATGAAGTAGACTTATTTTAACCTAGAGATTAATCATTCCTCATGTAGTATTCTAGATAGTTTTATTTTAGCTGAATAAACGTAAATCCTGTAGTTGTTAAATTACCTCTGTCGTAGTAGTTAATTCTATCCTTCTTGCCATTCTGTTCTTCTTGTAGAAGTTAGTGTATTACTTCCTGTAGCAGTAGATTATTACTTGGGACAGAGAGTTCTTTTTTTTAATATACCTATGCCATCTGAATTTATTAAATAAGGTTTTATTGGCAAATATTGCACACAATTTTTGAAATTCTTGTTATCATGAATTGTTGAAAATATAAACCCACTTACGGGTAGAAAGTTTTAAACTTTAGATTTTATTGGCAATTCAAAAGAATGAAATATGGGTTAGGGAAATAACCATGTTATAGACTCTGTTGGCACTCATTTTGGTCTAAAGTTGAACGCGGATGTTGGGGGGGTTTTTCTTTTTAAAGCCCTAAGTCTTCTTGTTCATTGGAGTAACTTGGTATTTCGGCAAACATTCTTTTTGAGTGCTCCGATTGTGTCTTTGAACTTTCGGTTTGAACTTGAACCCTTTTCTTCAAGGTTCAAAGGTTCAATGGTTCGTGGTTCAACGGTTCAGGGGCTTTGGTTCCTTATTTTCCGTAGTGAATCCTTTGCTCATCTATGTGATCCAATCGGTATGGTTGAACCACCGCGTTGAACCACCCGCTTGAACCCTTTTCTTCAAGGTTCAACGGTTCAAGGTTCAATGGTTCAAAGCCTTATGATTTTGGTCTTATCGGAGTGATCGGCATCATCGGCGAAGGATTTCTGAGTTGGGCCGACAGTGGATGTTTGGCCGATGAGATGTCATCGGTGTGTGTCTTGCCGAGGAAGGAGGGGTTGACGAAGGACCTTCGGCGAGACTATTGTGATCGGCAGAAGAGCTTTTTGTTTTTTCGATGGTCTTTGTCTTGGCGACAAGGGGTGTGGAGCTGGTATCGGGGTGACGGGGAAGATTGTCTTGGCGACAGCAAGGTCATCGGAGAGAGTGGTGCTATCGGTGGGAGTGTGGAGAGCTAACCTGATGGTCTATCTCTGGCCGATGAAGGGGAGTGTAGTGTTTGTCGGTGAGACTATTGAGATCGGTGAGAGGTTTTTTGAGTAGGCCGATGGTTTGGGTCTTGGTGATGGGCTTTTGGAGAAGGAGTGTGTGTCAAGCATGGCAAAAGCGCTCGATGCTTATTATGCATGCGGCCCCGTTTATAAACTGCTGAAGGGCTCTCCGCACCATGCATGTGGGATTAATCTCCCTGTATTATTTTAAACCTGGGGTGAAATGCATTTTGGCGGGAAACTTCCATTTGAAAGTTGTGATACTTTTCAAGTAGGCCGCAGGTGGTTGAGCCATAAATGGCGACTGTGCTGAGGCGTGGGCGAGTTGTTGAACAGTCATGTACCTGATTTTTGGCATGAAGACTTCCAGATGGCGGCGCAGGGCTCGAGGTTTCTCTTGCCTGCTGCATTGATGGCTTCTAAGTGCCATTCCTTCTAAGATCTGTATCTGGCAGATTTTTGTCAAAAACATGTAATTAATTGCTAGAGGTACACTTTCTGGCCGATATAAGCAGGAAGTATTACTCATTTTAAATGGTTGTTGAAAGTTGAACATTTGGCTCTGTAATACAATACAGTTGGTTTTGGTTGCTCTGTGCAGCAAAACTTGTGAGTTTATGTATCTCCTGTAGTATGTTTTTTGCATGAATCCACTGATTTCATGGTTAATCTTATATGAATAATGCTATGTTTGCATGTGTTGTGCTAATTCTGTCTCCAGTGTTGCATGTATCTTTCTTCTGAGTCTAGGTATTCAAGGAATGTCTAAGATTCTAGAACATAGAATTCCTGTGTTGAATGTTTAATCTCTTAACTTCTGCTCAAGGGGTAGATTAAATTGTTCTTAGATTGAATATTGGGAAGGATATACTGCAATAGGGATGCCATAAGTATAGATAGCCTAACACTTTGTATTGGGAGATATCTGTAAGGCAGGTATCATATGTGTCCCCCTGAAATCCAGTTTTAGTTGTTCATGCTGATCATTCACAGGTGTATGTCTACTGACTCCAAGCCCTGGATAGGCACCGATCTAGCTTTGTGTTTGTGTTATATACCATGTCCAGCTTTGCATCCAAATATAAAATCATAATCAAAACTCCAAAACAACCATTAGGACAGTAGAATTAGTTTTAGGATCCAAGTCCCCTGTCTACAACTGCAAATAGGCCCAAAGCTAGCCCCTTTGCTCTTATCTTACAGTTTTGGTCTACTTACAGGAGGACTTATCTGCTTTCTGTCAGCATCCCAGCCTTCATATGCATATCCTCATGGATGTTGAGTAGGGAATACCCCCCTAGGTTTTGCAGAGCCTGAAGAAGAAGAGGAGATAAAATATAGAGTCTATCTCCTACACTGTTGGCCCCTGGCCCAGAGATCCTGTTGATCATTGATGGCTACCTTGTAGGGAAATCTGGGAGTAAGCATCCAGTCTGGGAAAAAACCAACAGAAATTGGCAACTCCGTTGGGGAATTTGTGAAAGAACCCTGATTTACAAAAGAAAACAGTTCCTAGTAATAGGTGGCGACTCCGAAGTAATCTCCCAACCGGTCAAAGTAAAATTTATATGCAGTGGAGAAGATCCCAACAGAATCCTTTATTTAAAGAGTTACCAGTAACAAGAAGAATGATGTACAGAAGAAAGGGAGCTGTCTCAGTCAATCATGAGGGTTCCCCCAGAAAAAATGATGATATGCAAGATAACCCTAGGCCATCAGGACAACATGTGCCTTACTTTTCAAATGCAGAAGCTGATATTCAGGGTGCATATGAGAGGCAACAGGGTGGTAGCGTGAGAATGAGGTCAGAGGTGTTCCAAGAACGCCCATTTCTAGACCCTAGTGAAAGGTTTGAGGAGGCAGAGTCTCTAAGGGATGATGAAGATGATGACCAGAATGGTATGAGACCATCTACCTCTATGCCTAAAGAAGAACAGTTAGCTGAAGAAATCAGAAATCTGAGAGCAGAACTAGAATATCTACAAGCCATGAAAATCAGAGATGACATGAGGCAGAAAGTGCAAGCTTTAAGGATTGCCCAAAATGATTCAATTCCCACCCTTGAGAATGCAAATGTGCAGAGACATCAGCAAAGAAATAAAGTGCAAAATTAGCATAATGATCAAAGACAAAATGTGAATGATGCTAGGATACCACTGAACAATGTAAGAAACCAGAATGAATGTAGAAACATTAATGCTAATCAGTTTGACAGACAGCCCATGCAGCTAGATAGATTCAGACAGCTGGTGTTTGATGGTATTCTTGGGTATCCTAACCCCATTGACAAACATCTAAGGCTGCAAGTGCCTAAATTTTCAGGAAACAACACTGTGTCAGGAGAAGATCATCTAAAGGCTTTTCAAAATGTCATGGATAACTTTGAGGTTGAACATGAGGATGTTTTCATGAAGTCATTCATGCAATCTTTAGTAGATGAGGCAAGAGAATGGTACAAGAATCTGCCTGACCGAAGTATTTCATCATGGGATGATTTTAAAAGGGTGTTCAAGGAGCAATATGGTGACAAAACTAACCCTAGCTTTTTTGTAAATGAGTTTACTAGTATCACTGAAGGGTCAAATGAACAGGTTGCAGATTTTAATGCAAGATTTACTAAAGTGTTAAACAAATTGCCACATCACATGAGGCCAAATGAACTAATGTGCATAATATTGTATATCAATGCCTTTGATGCAAAAACTGCGTATGGATTAAGAGATAAAGGTCCTGCTACTATCAGGATGCTTTCAGAATTGTAGTGAATATTGAGAACAACAGAAAAGCATCAGGCAAGACAAACAGAAGGGATGATGTGAAAATTCTGCAGAATCCAAACAAGCCTCAAAACACTCAAGGTAATACATCTGCCCCTGAAGATAAGATAGACAAATTGGCAAATGTTGTTAAGGACCTAAGCTATAGACTAGGTAGAAGTGAAAAAGGGATAGGTCCTGATAGGCAAGTCTACCAAAGGAAAGAAAAGAGACCATCATTGCATGATATGCCTTATAATACCAATTGGCATAATGGCAAGCCTATATTTCCACATAACAACACAAATCAAAGATTTCAACATGTCAAAGAAACTCTTGATCCTCTAAAGAAAGCTATAAATATTGTTGATGATACTCCATGGTGTATAATTTGTCAGATGCCACATTCACAGTCACAGTGTATGATTGCTCAGTCCTTGTATGATAATGCTGCATCTTGTAATGAATGCAATGAGCCACATTATGTGCAAGATGATGATGTTAATATGATGTCCATAAGCAATGGATACCCTTTTTATGATGCTAATGAGAGTACAGATGATGGAATTTGGGCCTGTCAACAGGATTCTTATGATGAAGGTAATGAAGAAAGCTATGTGTATGCTCAGAGCTCACATAATTTTCTGAGTAACTTACAACGACCTTCTGATGAGGAAATTAGGGCCCTCACAGCTGTAGCAGTGGCCCAAGTCAAGAGTAACTACAATCTCAGAGGCAAAACTTAGATAAGTAGCCCACATCAGCCAGAAGGTATTTTTGCAAGTCAGCCAGTGCATGGTCATAAGGGGATGGAACTACAAAAAAGGCAGTGGGGCAATAATAAACAAAATTTTAGACATAGAACAGGTCATGAATCTCAAGGACCAGAAAATAGAATCCCCCAGGCTGAAGATCAAAGTAAAGGTTCCCAAGACAAGAATGATGATCAGGGAACTATGAAGGTAAAAGCTAAATCAGTTCAGGATAAAAATAAGATTGTGGAGCAAGCTACAACTGTTATACAAAATTATGCTCCATTTGATATAGCTCAAGTCCTCTCCCAGGTAAAAGTCTCTGTCCCACTTATGGAACTGATGAAGGTTGAAGAGATCAAGAATAGGACAATATCCCTAATTTCAGGAGTATCTTCTCAAGCTAAACAAAATGTTCAGATCCAGGGTGAGAAACATGTCATATGCAATGAAGAAGATGAGGCTCCTGAGGTTTATTTAGGAGTGACTATGACAAAGTGCCCCTCACAAGTGGAACCATTTTATGTATCCCTAGTTATAAATGGAAATATAATCAGAAATTGTATGCTTGACTCTGGAGCATCTACAAATATCATGCCTTTAGCCATCATGCAACAAGCTGGATTGAAAATTGACAAGGCATGTGGAAAATGTTATGCTATGGATGCCAGAGAGGTACCAGTTATTGGAATCATGAAGGATGTAGATTTCAAACTGGCAGTATTTCTTGAAAAGAGATATAAAATGAATATAACAGTGGTTGACATTAAGCCACAGTATGGTATGTTGTTGTCAAGAAGATGGGCAGCACTAATTGGTGGAAGTATGTAGCTGGACCTGTCATATGCCATGATTCCAATGAATGGCAGGGATGTTAAGCTGATCAGAGAAGAAAGATCATCAGAGACAGTGGAAGACCAAGAAGCAGAGGAACAGATATGCTTTGTAAACACTGACTGTGATAACTTCAGGGTGGTCTCAGATGATAGAGAAGATAAAGAGAAAAATGTTTGCATTAAAAAGATGGACCAGCAAGGTTTATGGACCATGTATTTTGATGGAGCTTGTGCAAAAGAAGGCTCTGGAGCTGGAGTTGTTTTCCTATCTCCAAATTGTAAGCTCCTCAAATTCTCTTTCTTGCTGAGGTTTGTTTGCACAAACAACATTGCAGAATATGAGGCTTTACTCTTAGGCCTAAATATAGCTCTCAAACATGGAATCAAGATGCTAAGAGTATTTGGGGATTCTGAGTTGATTGTATCCCAAATTAGAGATAGGTATGCTTCAAAAAACAAAAGATTGAAACAATACAAGCATGCTGTTTGGGATACCATTGAACTATTTGATGCATTTTCAATAGGCTGGGTAGAGAGATCAAAGAATGTTATGGCTGATTTCTTAGCTAATGTTGCAATAAGGCCAGATGACATCACTTTGTCAGATGTTACAAATGTAGAAGTTAAAATCAGGCCTGCAATACCAGAGAACATATGCAGTTGGCAAGTGTTTAATGATGATAGGGACTTGTTAAAATTTTTGCACTGCATAGATGAATATGAGAATCAAGAAATTGATTTCCAAGCTTTTGTAGAGACTATAGATGGAAAAGAAACTCTTGTGGGGAAAGAGATAATTCAATTGAAGACTAATAAAATCCCTAGAGGGTTAGTAGCTTTGGAAAGAGCTTTTGACAATAGAGACCAATTGGTCACAAAGACATCTCCCACAAATAAGGATGATTTAGAAGAGATAAATTTGGGGACATCTCAGGCCCCTAAGAAGGTATACATTGGTAAACAGCTCAAACCACACATCAGGAGTATGCTGATTGCATTAATGAAAAGGTATAAACATGTTTTTGCTTGGTCATATGAGGACCTAAAAGCCTATAGGGAAGATCTATTCCAGCATGAGATCCCATTGAAGCCTGGAGCTAAGCCATTTAGACAAAGGCAAAGACCTATTAATCCTACCTTAGCTCCAAAGATGCAAGAAGAACTCAAAAAGCTTAGGGAAGCTGGAATAATTGTGCCAATCAAACATTCAACTTGGGTGTCTAACCTTGTCCCAGTCAGAAAAAAGAATGGTGATATTAGGCTTTGTGTTGACTTTAGGAACTTGAATGTATCCTCTTTAAAGGATAATTATCCACTGCCTAATATGGAAGCTATGTTGCAAAAAGTGACTGGTTGTGAACTCTTATCCATGATGGATGGATTTTCAGGTTATAATCAGGTGAAGGTAAAGGAATCAGAACAGTATAAGACTGCCTTCACCACTCCATGGGGAACATATGTGTATGTTAGAATGCCATTCGGACTAACAAATGCAGGTGCCACATTTCAAAGAGCAATGGATGTTGCTTTTGCAGGGTTGATTGACTCAGTTTTGGCTATATATCAGGATGATCTGACTGCCTATTCAAAGAAGGAAGAGCAACATTGTTTGCATTTAGAGCAGATTTTCATAAGAGCACTAGGGTATGGCATTTCTTTAAATCCAAAGAAGTGTGCTTTTGGGGTAGTTGAAGGAAAGCTCCTGGGGCACATTGTTTCCAAGGATGGAGTTAGGATAGATCCAGAGAGAGTAGCTGCTATTGATAGAATTCAAATGCCAAAAACTGTAAAAGGAGTTCAGTCCTTCTTTGGACAGATAAATTTTGTTAGGAGATTTGTTCCCAACTTTGCAGAAACCACAAGGAACATTTCCAAGATGATGAAGAAGGGTGCAACTATCCACTGGGAAAGTGAAGCAATTGAATCGTTCCAAAACATTAAAGAGGCAATCAAGATGGCCCCTGTTCTTAAATCTCTTGATTTTTCTAGGCCATTCCAATTGTTTTCATTTGCTTCCTTTCACACTATTGCTGCATGTTTGCTACAGAAAAATGAGGATGGATTTGAGCAACCCATAGCTTTCTTCAGTATGTCCTTGTAGGCTTCTGAGTTGAAATATGATATCATGGAAAAACAGGCATATGCACTAGTCAGAGCCATCAAAAGTTTCAGACCATACTTGGTAGGATCACATATAATTGCATATGTACCCCATGCAGCAGTCAAAGACATATTCACTCAACAGGAGGTGACTGGAAGAAGGTGTAGAAAAATAAACAAATTGCAGGAGTTTAACATAGAGATACAAATTACCAAGTTGGTAAGAGGACAAGGATTAGCCAAGATGATAGCACAGTCAAACTTGGAGGCATGCCAAGTTAATGCAGTCCAAAATGAGAGTGCAGATGTATCAAGATCTGAATGGTACAAGGATATTATATACTACTTGCAAAATCTAAATTGTCCTTCCCATTTCAGTGACAGTCAAAAGAGGACTTTAAAGTTACATGCAATCAGGTATGTTATTGTTCAAGGTGAGCTATATTGGAAAAACCTTGATGGTGTGCTGCTGAGGTGTGTGGATGAAGATATAGCTAACAATGTTTTGATTGACATGCATAAAGGATTGTGTGGTGGACATTATACTGCCCAAACAACAGCCCATAAGATTCTCAGAGCAGGATATTGGTGGCCCACTCTCTTTTCAGATGCACAAAGGTTAGTGAGGAAGTGTGACCCTTGCCAAAGATTCTCAGGAAAGTTGAGATATGATGGTGCTTTACCCCTCATAACTGTAACTGTGGATGCTTCATTTCAGCAATGGGGAATTGACTTCATAGTGGAAATTGTAGACAAGTCAAGTGGGGGACACAGTTGGATTTTGGTGGCAACTGATTACTTTACCAAATGGATTGAGGCCATTCGAACTAAGAGAGCTACAAGTAAGGTGGTGACGGATTTCATACTAGAAAATGTTATCATCAAGTTTGGAGTACCATTCAAGATAGTCACTAATAATGCTATGTGCTTCAGATCAGGTGAATTTGTTGATTTTTGCAACAGGTATGGGATAAATCTATCATATGCATCACCATACCACCCACAAGGAAATGGTCAAGCAGAGTCAAGCAATAAAAGTATCATGAAAATTATCAAGAGGATACTGGACAAGAACAAGAGAGCTTGGGACTCAAAATTAAAGTTAGCAATATGGGCTGACAGGGTGACAGTAAAAAAGGCTATTGGGATGTCACCCTTTGAGCTAGTATATGGTGCATCGGCCAGATTGCCCATAAACAATCTCCTACCAGTTTACAAATTTATCCAAGATAATGATGAGGAGATTGAAGATTCCATGACAGAAAGAGTGAACCAGCTGGTTGCACTAGATGAGAACAGAAGGAAAGCACACTAGATCAACCTCAAGAGACAACAAGATATGAAATATCTGTTTGACAGGAGAGCTACTAAAAGGAAGTTTCAAATCAATGATCTGGTGCTCATCTGGAATGCAAAAAATTAGGATAGGGGTAAACATGGTAAGTTTGAACCCTTATGGATGGGCCCATATTAGATTTTCAACACTCATGGGGAGGACTCTTATTTCCTCCAGGCCCTAGATGGTGAAGCTTTGGAATTTCCTGTGCATGGTCAGTTCCTCAAGTTTTACTTTGCATGATGGCCCGTCTCTGTGCACATGTGTAAAAAGTATGTATATATTGTAAATGCCTTGTACAGTTCGTGTTCTTTTTGGTTTTTGCCTGGTCTGCCTGGAGATCTAGTTCTCGCTGCAGTTTTGCACCTGCATGTCCCCATTCGGAGCCAGTGTTGGCACTCATTTTGGTCTAGAGTTGAACGCGGATGTTGGGGGGTTTTTTCTTTTTAAAGCCCTAAGTCTTCTTGTTCATTGGAGTAACTTGGCATTTCGGTGAACGTTCTTTTTGAGTGCTCCGATTGTGTCTTTGAACTTTCAGTTTGAACTTGAACCCTTTTCTTCAAGGTTCAAAGGTTCAATGGTTCGTGGTTCAACGGTTCAGGGGCTTTGGTTCCTTATTTTCCGTAAGTGAATCCTTTGCTCATCTATGTGATCCAATCGGTATGGTTGAACCACCGCGTTGAACCACCCACTTGAACCCTTTTCTTCAAGGTTCAACGGTTCAAGGTTCAATGGTTCAAAGCTTTATGATTTTGGTCTTATCAGAGTGATCGGCATCATCGGTGAAGGATTTCTGAGTTGGGCCGACAGTGGATGTTTGGCCAATGAGATGTCATCGGCGTGTGTCTTGCCGAGGAAGGTGGGGTTAACGAAGGACCTTCGGCGAGACTATTGTGATCGGTAGAAGAGCTTTTTGTTGCTCCGATGGTCTTTGTCTTGGCGACAAGGGGTGTGGAGCTGGTATCGGGGTGACGGGGAAGATTGTCTTGGTGACAGCAAGGTCATCGGAGAGAGTGGTGCTATCGGTGGTAGTGTGGAGAGCTAACCCGATGGTCTATCTCTGGCCGATGAAGGGGAGTGTAGTGTTTGTCAGCGAGACTATTGAGATCGGTGAGAGGTTTTTTGAGTAGGCTGATGGTTTGGGTCTTGGCGATGGGCTTTTGGAGAAGGAGTGTGTGTCGAGCGTGGCAAAAGCGCTCGATGCTTGTTATGCATGCGGCCCCGTTTATAAACTACTGAAGGGCTCTCCGCACCATGCATGTGGGATTAATCTCCCTATATTATTTAAACCTGGGGTGAAATGCATTTTGGCGGGAAACTTCCATTTGAAAGTTGCGACAATTTTCAAGTAGGCCGCGGGTGGTTGAGCCATAAATGGTGACTGTGCTGAGGCGTGGGCGAGTTGTTGAACAGTCATGTACCCAATTTTTGGCATGAAGACTTCCAGATGGCGGCGCAGGGCTCAAGGTTTCTCTTGCCTACTGCATTGATGGCTTCTGAGCGCCATTCCTTCTAAGATTTGTATCTGGCAGATTTTTGTGAAAAACATGTAATTAATTGCTAGAGGTACACTTTCTGGCCGATATAAGCAGGAAGTGTTACTCATTTTAAATGGTTGTTGAAAGTTGAACATTTGGCTCTGTAATACAATACAGTTGGTTTTGGTTGCTTTGTGCAGCAAAACTTGTGAGTTTATGTATCTCCTGTAGTATGTTTTTTGCATGAATCCACTGATTTCATGGTTAATCTTATATGAATAATGCTATGTTTGCATGTGTTGTGCTAATTCTGTCTCCAGTGTTGCATGTATCTTTCTTCTGAGTCTAGGTATTCAAGGAATGTCTAAGATTCTAGAACATAGAATTCCTGTGTTGAATGTTTAATCTCTTAACTTTTGCCCAAGGGGTAGATTAAATTGTTCTCAGATTGAATATTGGGAAGGATATACTGCAATAGGGATGCCATAAGTATAGATAGCCTAACACTTTGTATTTGGAGATATCTGTAAGGCAGGCATAATATGTGTCCCCCTGAAATCTAGTTTTAGTTGTTCATGTTGATCATTCACAGGTGTATGTCTACTGACTCCAAGCCCTGGATAGGCACTGATCTAGCTTTGTGTTTGTGTTATATACCATGTCCAGCTTTGCATCCAAATATAAAATCATAATCAAAACTCCAAAACAACCATTAGGACAATAGAATTAGTTTTAGGATCCAAGTCCCCTGTCTACAACTGCAAATAGGCCCAAAGCTAGCCCCTTTGCTCTTATCTTACAGTTTTGGTCTACTTACAGGAGGACTTATCTGCTTTCTGTCAGCATCCCAGCCTTCATATGCATATCCTCATGGATGTTGAGTAGGGAATACCCCCCTAGGTTTTGCAGAGCCTGAAGAAGAAGAGGAGATAAAATATAGAGTCTATCTCCTACACTGTTGGCCCCTGGCCCAGAGATCCTGTTGATCATTGATGGCTACCTTGTAGGGAAATCTAGGAGTAAGCATCCAGTCTGGGAAAAAACCAATAGACTCTCTCTCTATCTCTCTATATATAATTTCATTTTAAATGAATAAATGATGTTCCTATTTATTACTTGCTTGAAAGTGTGTTTCCATGGAATATGCAAGGGAAAGGGATTAGAAATGGTTTTTAGGCAAATATGAGTTGCCTTTTTGTTGAACATAAATTAAATTATCTTTTATGTGTGTGTTTGGGGTTACTTTTTGGGCTAGGATGCCAAATGTGGAATATCAGAGATGACTTTTCCTCTTTTCAAGATTTGACCTTAAACTATTTAATAGGCTTGGCCAAGCTGGGAATTCATTGAAATGAGATGAATATTTGTCTAGAAAAACTTTATTTATATATATCTCTGCCACATCTTGTTGTGAGACATTTGCACATCATCATTTAGATTTGCATTTAGACTTCAAGTTGCATCAGGTGTTCCCTCCTGCTAGTTGTTTCCAGGTTGCTAGATGTTTCATGTAGGGTTGGGTTTCCTTCGTGTTATGAAGGGATCCGGGGAAGTGTAATTGCTTCATGGTTGGGCGGAAAAGAGTCTGAGCCATGTCCCCATCTCTCAGCTTGCAAGAGGACCATGTGGGTTCATGGCAGTTGGAGAGTTTTTCTTTGATTTATTATTCTTATATTGTAAATGATTATAGTACCTTGTACTTATCATTGGATGATTTATGGAATGAAAGCCAATGGACATTGTATATTCTTTTATAGTGCTAACACTTGGATTAAGCACATGATTTGTAAGATTTAATGACTTTAATGATTAATGTTTATGAGATTTATCTTTTTACTTGAGTTGATGTAATTAAGTGGATTATTTATTTCAGTAACTTTTGTGATCGAATGCGTACTTTACATATTGTGGAAGATTTTAGGGTTCACAGTAATAAGGGCATCTATCAAAAGGATGCATACACTTAGAGGGAGTTGTTATTGCAAATAGTTCATCTCCCTTTCATGATGCTAAGAACATTCAACACATAGATGTGATTGATCAAATTTCTGGAGAAATTGGTTGACTTGCGAAGGGTTGTTGAAGGTTCATAAGGTTCTGAATATGAAATAAGGAAATTAGGTTATATCAGAGAATGCAATTAATGTAGAATAAACTTGTTTGATGAAATGACTATATAGATGATGTGTGAACATTTTTTATCACATTTGATCAAAGCGAAGTGAATTGAAGAGCTAAAGGAGAGATGAAGACATCCAATATTTTGACCAAGCAAACCCTATCACCGCATTCTCAGGTATTCTTAAGTTTCTCTTGTTAAAATCCTTGTTCTTGAAGCTATTAATGTTGGCAACTTGGAAAACATCACTAAGACAGAGACATCGCTGGTATGATGGTGAATGATTGTGCATGATGTTTGAAGATGTTGTCATTGATGGCAACAAGGAAAGGAATAAGGTTGAGACAAGTCTTTTTGGTTCGGTGAAAAAGACTTAGTCATTTCTGACTAAGTATTGGTAGTATACAGGAGATAGCGAGAGAGCAACAATATAATGGACAACATTGGTCCGTAGTTGAAGATTAGATAAGTGGTTTTGGTATGTTGTTTGCAGTCCTTTAATGATCCTATATCCAAGTTTTTAACTCCTGATGGGTACCAGAAGGATACACTGAACCAAACTAAGTCCAAAAGAACAAAATACACTATGATTCAGAGCAGAACACTCATATGATTTGGTCTGCATTCCTCCGTTGTTACATATCTTATTGTGTGGTTTTGAGGTATTGTAAACACATGTATGAAGTATCTAAATCCAGAGTTCCAAGTTCTGAATTCCATCGGAAAGATAGTTATGGGTGCCTAAGTATCGCTACTTAGTCTGACAGAACTTGACTGTGACAGAGCATGTATTCCTATGGTCTGCATTCTACCGTAGAAGAATATTTTGATTTGTGGCTATGAAGGTATGATCTATGATATGTGAAGAGTCTCTGATATGGATTTGAGCAAGTCTTGTGGTCTGTAGTGGAAGATGTAGTTTGACAGTTGAATTGAACCAGTGACAATCTATGGTTAAGGCCGACATGATAGTATGATGTGTGTGCAGTACATTTTGTTGTTTGGAATCTTATCCTAAGTGATTATATGGATAGAGCCAACATATGTGAATATGATTCAAGTGTTGTTTTGATCTGCTGTGTATTTTGGTAAATGATTTTGGCCAACGAGTTATGACTACATGCTACATCTTAGTATGCCGACCTAATGTGTAAATTATATATATATGGGATTAAATTTGGTGTTTGAAAGATGTGATGCAAATGTGAATGTGTGTGATATGTAAAGTACAATGTAGGTGACAAGAGCAGAAGAAGAGAGATCTTGCTTAATGTAAAAAGTAGAGCAGTAAAATAGAGTAGTCAAGATGAAGAGTTTTGAGATAGTGTTTTGAGATTCATTGGAGCTAGGACCATGCATGTGTAGATTCAATCTAAAAAGTTCAACCTTACAGTGAGCCATTCTTTCTTCTTCCTTTTTTCTCTAGGCAGCGAGCCTGTTTTGGCAGTGAGCCATTCTTGTAGTGAGCATTTCTTTGGGCAGTGAGCCTTCTTGTAATTCAGTATTGTTCTTACATAATATATTGTGAGCTAACACTCACCGTGGTTTTTCCTAGTTTTGGGTTTTCCACATAAAAATCTCGGTGTTCATGTGTGATGGATTGTGGTTGTTTCCGCTATGTTTAATTTGCTTTATTTTTGCATGCGATAAATGGATTACTAGTTTAACAAGTAATAAGTTTAATACAATACTGATTCACCCCTCCCTCTTATTATTTTGGGTGTTCAACAATTGGTACCAGAGCCTGGTTCCTTGGAAGAAGTCTAACAACTTAAGGAAGATCTTGGAATTTGAACACATGGCTGGTAAAAAGCATCCTACTCCTGAAGAAATTGATTCAACTGAAATCGAAGAAGAATGTACACTTGTCAATGAAGAAGAACTCAAGCTTGCCCTTGAAGATCTTGAAAGGGTTGAAATAGAAAACAAGGATCTAAAAGATAATCTCAAGGAAGAAGATGAGTGCATCAAAAAATTGAGGGAGCAAGTTAAGAAGTTCAAAGAAAAATACAAGTAGGTTAGTGAACAATTGATATCTACAAATGACACCTTGATTAATCTGAAAGTGGAAGTTGTAAAAAGAGCAAAAGAAGAAGAAGACCTAAATCAGTTGGTGAAAAACAAAATTGAAGACTGCACAAAGCTTGAACAAGAAGTTGTAGATCTGAAAGCTGATCTGAAATAGGCATGGATTCAGGAAGATAAATTCAGAGTGAGTGCTACCCAACTTGATAGAATACTTGCTAGTCAGAAGAGTCCTGATGATAAAGAAGGCTTGGGATTTGAGAGAGGTGAAAGTTCTAAAATTGGTCAGGAAAAGAATGCTGAGATCAAGAAGGACAAAGGCAAACAAATTTAGAATCAAAGGAATAGACCTAGAAGACCTCCAGTCAGGCAACCAAATGCTCAAAGGTACCCTTCTTTCAATGGTTATTGTAATGCATGCAATAAGTTTGGTCATAAGGCTACTCAATGTAGAAGCAGAGTGAATCAAAGTGTTCCATCATTCTCTGGTCAGTATTTTACTTGCAATAAAGTAGATCATAAGGCTAATGAATGTAGAAGTTAGATAAGGAATGGTTACAACAATGAAAGGAATGTTCAAACTTTCAAAGGTTTTATATGCAAGAGGTTTGGTCATAGAGCTAGTGAATGCAAAAATCAGATAAGGAGCAACTATAATAATGGAAGGAATGCTCAATCCTTCAATGGGATGTGTTTTACATGCAATAGATTTGGGCACAAGGCTAACCAATGCAGATCAAGGATGAATGAAAGGAACAATAGACAGAGGAATGTTGTATGCTTCAATTGCAATAGGCCTAGACATATTGCAAGGTTCTGTAGAAGCAAGAACATAAAGAAGAATAATCAGGTAGAGATGAAGAAACCAGAACAAAAGGCAGATCTAGAAGAGATCAAGAAGGAGATGAATCAAATTTAGGTTAATAAGGAAGTGTTGAAAAGAACAATACAACTGAGAGGGGGGGGGGGGTGAATCAGTTGTAACCAATATTTCAAAACCATTAACACATCAACCAATTAACACTGTGTTTGTATTTTAACCATGAAAGCATGAAATAGAAACTTAAACACATTCACACAGGAGACACAGGAGACACCAGATTTTTACATGGAAAACCCCATAGGGGAAAACCACGATGGGTGCTAGCTCACAAAATAATATGTTATAACAATATCAAAAATTAGAGGCTCACTTCCTTAAGGCTCACTACCAATGGGGTAGCTCACTGCCGGTGGGTGGTTGACTGCCAAAGTTGTTGAACTGAGATAATAACATCTACACTATGCCAAGGTTCAGTTCCATTGAAGCACAATAAGTATCCTCTACTCTGCTTTGCTTTTATACTTCACAATTATCTTTTCATTTTTGCATCCTCACATCAATTCATGATTTCATTTCATGTTTTTATACAATTCATCAACCTTGGAATTTACATCAAGGTTGGCATTACAATCATCAACCTTTGGAGCAATCTCCAAGGTCGGCAAACGTACATACATTAATATAGGTCTGGACCTAAATGAATTAGGGGAGAAGAGAAATGAATGCGAATCGTACCAAACCTTAGCTGGGACTCAAATGCAATCTTCCACGCAACAATCCGCTTCCACAATCTTTAAATCATATCCGCAAGTAGTGAAAACAACCAAGTCGACCAAGATTGGAGTCAACACTAAAACTTTTAAGAACACGCTTCATTCATGATCCAAATTATACTTTGTAGATCAATCAAAAGGTAGGAACACGATCTAGAGACTCCCACAAGCATGTTACAATCACCAAGAACATATGCACAACCTCTAAACACTTTATCCATAAGATTCTTCAAACTGGAGCACTTGAACATTACTGTCGACCACTGTCATAAAGGAAAGATCGCTTGCATAGCACCAAATCATGAACCATTTGAACTGAAGGCAAATAACAACATCACAAACTTAATTCCAAAACCACAGACTATGAAACTTGAATGCGGAGAAATGCGGAGCTAGATACATTCTCCCTGTCACCATTAAATACATAGAAAAATAATTTTTACCCTAGTGAACACAACTCTCTCAAATCTTCACACCGGAGGCTCAAACTTGAAACATAGTATCTATAGACATCCCTTAACATTACTTCCAGTCCATAGATAAAGATATTCAATATACAGGATATGCGGAGCAAAACACTGTACTGTTCTTGAGAGATAAAGCAATTCTGCACTTGTACTAATTCCTCAGATACTTGTTTAGACTTATTCAAATAACTTCCTTATGTGTTGATATCAATGACAACACTTACTGCTCATACTTGTAACAATCTCCCCCTTTGTCATTGATGGCAAGACATGATGTGAAAAACCATCAAGACATATAATCTTGCTTTGCTTCTTTGCCCCCCCTCACTTGATGCTTTCTCTGTCTGCAATCTTCTTCTTAAGTTTTTCACATGAACTTCTCTCCCCCTTTGACATTAATGGCGAAGGGTGCCAGACATTTTGTTTCTTTTTATTGCACAACTCCCCTTGTCAACAACACTGCAACACTTACTGTTCTTGATCAGAAACTTCTACCTTCTCCCCCTGAGGAGTAGCCTTCAAAATGTCAATCCAGATCAAAAGATGAAAGTTTAGTCACCACTGGACTGATGCATTCCTTCTACATCTTATTTTAGAGCAGGAGGGGTAATAACCCCTA
Source organism: Cunninghamia lanceolata (assembly GCA_027924645.1). Classification (NCBI taxonomy): domain Eukaryota; kingdom Viridiplantae; phylum Streptophyta; class Pinopsida; order Cupressales; family Cupressaceae; genus Cunninghamia; species Cunninghamia lanceolata. The sequence goes on from BSBN01000942.1 coordinate 6,146,990, forward strand.
ACTTCTCCCTGAGATACTCAAATATCCTTAGGCAGAGGCTTAGTGAAAATATTTGCAATTTTATCCTTTGTAGACACATATTCCATCTTTACTTCATTTTCTGTTACCTTTTCTCTTAGAAAGTGATACCTTATTGATATATGTTTTGTTCTTGAGTGCATCACTAGATTCTTTGAAATATTTATGGCACTTGTATTGTCACAAAAGATTGAAATTGGTTCTTCATATACAACTTTTATGTCCTTCAATGTCTGCTTCATCCAAAGTATTTGAGTGCAACAACATGCTGCAACAATATATTTTGCTTCTGGAGTAGACAATGAAATTGATTCTTGCTTCTTGCTCAGCCATGAAACCAATTTGTTACCCAAAAGGAAAGCACCTCCACTTGTACTTTTTCTATCATCAACATCTCCAGCCCAATCTGCATCTGTATAAGCACTAAGAGTGAAATTAGTATCTATGGGAAACTACAATCCATAGTCTTGAGTGCCTTTTAAGTATCTCATGATCCTCTTGACTGCCATCACATGTGATTCTTTTGGATCTTCTTGAAATCTTGCCACAAGGCAGACTGCATGCATTATGTCTAGTCTAGTATGGGTTAGATAGAGCAGTCCTCCAATCATAGACCTATATTTTTTCTGATCAGTCTTAGGTGATTCATCATTCTTGCTCATCTTGCAGCCAGTTACCATAGGAGTACATATTGGCTTAGAATCTTCCATTCCAAACTTTTTCAACAATTCTTTCACGTACTTGGACTGAGAAATGAAAATTCTTTTTTCTGATTGAGTAATTTGCAGTCCTAAAAAGAAATTCATTTCACCAAACATAGACATCTCAAATTCCTTTTGCATTTCCTCTACAAATTTCTCACACATACCTTCATTACCTCCAAAGATAATATCATCAATAAAGAATGCAATAATTAGAATTTGATTATCATTGATTTTGAAGTAAAGATTACTATGTGCAGTACCTTTGTTGAACCCTAGTTGCCTCAAATAATTGTCCAACCTTGCATACCAAGCTCTACGAGCTTGCTTGAGTCCATACAGGGCTTTCTTCAATCTGTATACCATGTCACTTTTGTCTGATAGCTGGAATCCTTCTGGTTGTTCAATGTAGACTTCTTCTAGCTCTCCATTCAAGAAGGCAGACTTCACATCCATTTGTTACACCTTGAAATCTTTGTGAGTAGAAAAATCCAAAAACATTCTTATAGCTTCAATCCTTGCCACAGGAGCAAAAGTCTCTTCAAAATCTATGCCTTCAACTTGAGAATATCCTTTGCATACTAGTCTTGCTTTGTTTCTTAACACTTCACCACTTTCATTCATCTTGTTTCTGAAGACCCATTTGGTTCCAATTACATTTTTATTAATAGGTATAGGGACCAATTCCCAGGTTTGATTCTTTTCTATCTGCATCAGTTCTTCTTTCATGGCTTTTACCCAACTTTCATCTTTGTAGGCTTCACTTACATTTTTAGGTTCAATCTATGAAAGTAAGTAATAGTTCACTTGTTCTTCTGTAGCTCTTTTCCTTGTCAATACCCCTTTGCTTTTGTCACCAATAATTTGATCTTCATAATGATTAATACTTGCATACTTGGGAGTCTTAGCAACATTTTTCGGAGCCTTTTCTTCTTTAGCTTGACTATCCTTTTGTTCCTGTTCCACCTTTTCTTTAATGATTGTGACAACAGGTTCATTTGACTCATAACCTCTTAGATCTGATGTTATTTCTTTCTCTTCATCAACCTTCACATTAGCACTTTCAAAAACCTTTTTCAATAACTTATTGTAGCACCAATAGGCCTTACTCTTAGTAGAGTATCCAAGGAAAATACCTTCATCACATCTAGCATCAAACTCGCCTAATTCTGCATCTCTTCTAATATAACATTTGCTTCCAAAAACTTTGAAATATTTTACTGTGGGAACTCTTCCATACCACAATTCATAAGGAATTTTAGTGCCATTACCTTTGACTTGGACTCTGTTTTGAATGTAGACAATAGTGTGTATAGCTTCTCTCCAATACACTTCTGGTAGGTTGGCTTCCATCATCATTGACCTAGCAGCCTCTTGAACTGTCCTGTTCTTTCTTTCAACAACTCTATTTTTCTCAGGGGTCCTAGGAGCAGGCAACTGTCTTTTTATCCCATGCTCTTCACAGAAAATGTTAAATTCATTTGATGTAAACTCACCTTCTCTATCAGATCTTAAGCATTTGATCCTCAATTCTAACTCATTCTCAACCCTTGCCTTAAAAGCTTTGAACTTGTCTAGTGCTTCTAATTTCTCTTTTAAAAAAGTGACCCATGTCATTCTAGAATAATCATCAATAAGCAACATAAAGTACCTGTCTCCTTGCAGACTTCTTGTTCTTGTAGGACCACATAGATCTATATGTACCAGCTCAAGCAATCCAGTAGAAAATTGTTCTTTGCTCTTGAAAACTTGTCTTTGTCTATTTTCCTAGTTGACATTCCTTGCAAATGGTATTGGCAGGATTCAATAGTTTAGGCAAATCTCTCATAGCTTGTACTAACCTTATCTTCACCAAATTATAAAAATTGATATGACACATCCTTTTCTGCCCTAACCAACTCTCATCTGTCTGAGCCAACAAACAACAATCATCAGTTCCTCTCAAGTGATAAATATTACCTCTAGTTTTCTTACTAGTTGCAATCATTGTTCTAGAAATTTCCATGATCTTGCATGCATTGTCCCTAAATCTTAGATCATACCCTTTATCATGCATCTAACCAACACTTAAAAGTTTATGCTTTAGACCTTTCACATAGAGAACATCATCTGTATTATGCTTGCCATAAAAAAAAATAGATACTTTTCCACAAATCTTACCAGTATCTCCAAACCTAACCAACCCACCATCAAACTTTTCCAAACTTACAAACTTACTTTTGTCACTGGTCGTGATGTGAACATCCACTATCAATGATCCATCCATCCTTATCCTTCTCAACTTGGACAGATAGAGCACTTTCTTCCACTAGGTTTTCTTCCTTCACACATCTAGTAGGATTAGTAGACACAGGTTCTTCCTTAATAGCAATAAACAAGCATTCATTTGCACTAGTACTATTTTCATCAGACTCATCATATGTTACACCATCATCATCAAGATCTCTAACATAATAACATTTCTTGATAATTCTAGGTCTAGTTTCAAATTTCTTCTTACCTCTTTCAATTCTCTCCGGACATCTGGATGCATAGTGACCAATCTTACCACAAGAAAAGCATTTGAATGGTAATTTGCCTTTGTACTTACCAGAACCTCTTTTTATTTTGTCCACAAAGTTGGCTTCAACCTCATCTAGGTCATCATCAGATTCCACAGCATATTTCTGAGCTCTTAAAGTATTTTCTGAAGTGCTGGCTTTGAAAGCAGTCTCAATCTTTGGCAGAGCATCACCAAATTCTCTAATTTCAAAAGCTGTAAGTTTCCCAAGTAACTGATCCTTTGTAATCTTTTGCATAGTCATAAGCTCTTCAATTGCTTCCACCTTGTGACTATAGGATTTAGGCAATGACCTCAGAATCTTCATCACAACCTCATCCTCCTTTGTAGTACCTCCAAGACCTTTGATTCCATTGACAATTTCATCAACTCTATGCATGTACATAGTTATGTTTTCATCTTCACTCATCTTCAGGGCTTCATACTTCACCTTCAAGTTTTGTAATTTGACACTCTTTACAGAGTCATCTCCTTCATATAAACTTTTTAACTTATCCCAGATCTCATGAGCAATCTCCAAATCCATAACTTTTACCAACTCATTGTTAGATAAGGCATTTAACAAAGCATCTCTAGCTTTTGCATTAAATTCATACTGTTTGACTTCATCATCATCTGATGGAGCATTTTCAAGAATAGTATACTTTTTCTTTGTTATCTTCCAGACATTATAACCAAGAGAGATAAGAAAACTTTGCATCTATACCTTCCAAAGGGCATAATTCGTTCCGTCAAATTACAGTGACTCCCTCCTATGCGCCATCTCGGATCTACCTCGAGTTGTTAGACTCTTTTCCGAGGAACCTCCACTCTGATACCAATTGTTGAAAAGTGCAATACAACTGAGATGGGGGGATGAATCAGTTGTAACCAATATTTCAAAACCATTAACACATCAACCAATTAACACTGTGTTTGTATTTTAACCATGAAAGCATGAAACATAAACTTAAACACATTCACACAGGAGACAGGGGGGACACCAAATTTTTATGTGGAAAACCCCATAGGGGAAAACCACAGTGAGTGTTAGCTCACAAAATAATATGTTATAACAATACCAAAAATCAGAGGTTCACTACCTTAAGGCTCACTACCAAAAATGCTTACTGCAAGAAGAGGCTCACTGCAATGGGGTGGCTCACTACCGGTGGCTGGCTCACTACCAAAGTTGGTGAACTGAGATAATAGCATCTACACTATGCCAAGGTTTAGTTCCACTGAAGCATAGTAAGTATCCTTTGCTTTGCTATGCTTTTATACTTCACAATTATCTTTTCATTTTCGCAACCTCACATCAATTCATGATTTCATTTCATGTTTTTATACAATTCATCAACCTTGGGAATTTACATCAAGGTCGGCATTACAATCTTCAACCTTTGGAGCAATCTCCAAGGTCGGCAAATATACATTCATTAAGATAGGTCTGGACCTAAATGAATTAGGGGAGAAGAGAAATGACTGCAAATCATGCCAAGCCTTAGCTGGGACTTAAATGCAATCTTCCATGCAACAATATGCTTCCACAATCTTCAAATCATATCCGCAAGTAGTGAAAACAACCAATTCGGCCAAGATTGGAGTTAACACTAAAACTTTCAGGAACACGCTTCATTCACGATCCAAATTATACTTTACGGATTAGTCAAAAGGTAGGAACATGATCTAGAGACTCCCACAAGCATGTTACAATCACCAAGAACATCCGCACAACCTCTAAATACTTTATCCATAAGATTCTTCAAACTGGAGCACTTGAACATTACTGTTGGCCACTGTCATAAAGGAAAGATCGCTTGAGGAGCACCAAATCATGAACCATTTGAACTGAAGGCACATAACAACATCACAAACTTAATTCTAGAACCGCAAACTGTGAAACTTGAATGCGAAGAAATGCAGAGCATAATACATTCTCTCTGCCACCAATAAATACACAGAAAAACAATTTTTACCCTGGTGAACACAACTCGCTCAAATCTTCACACTAGAGGCTCAAACTTGAAACATAGTATCTACAGACATCCCTTAACATTACTTCCAATCCACAGGCAAAGATATTCAATCTACAACATATGCGAAGCAAAATACTGCACTGTTCTTGAGAGATAAAGCAATTCTGCATTTGTACTAATTCCTCAGACACTTATGTAGACTTATTCAAATAACTTCCTTATGTGTTGACATCAATGCCAACAATTACTACTCATAATTGTAATAGGAAGTGCAGGAAGTCAAGGATGGGTCCCCACCAGCCTCTGGTGCAGATACTTCCTCTGGGAAGTGAATTGGGAGCTTTGGTTCAGGGGGAGCTTTAGTGAAAATTTTTAATCCCCCAGCTAGGAAAGTGGTGCTGATATCCAACACAGAGATATAAGTTAGAGAACATCTTGACAAACCTTTTGAAGAAGATTTTGGCAGAAAAGAATCTAATGTTGTGAATTATGGAGCAATCTTGATCGACTAAGGACAACAAAGAAAGTGTTTTGACAACTTTTTGAACGAAGCATTTATGGCAATTAAATCTTGATGAAAAGAGAATATAAGGGATCCATTTGAGAGAAAAATCACTTTGCATTCAAACTTTCAAGAGTCTAAAGTGATTTGAGAAGCAAGTTCAAGCATTCGGTGAAGAAACCCTAACGGAGGCAAAAGGTATTTACTGCTCTCTCTTTTGAAAAATTTCCTGTTTTGAGTTTGTAAAGATGGCTACCCCTCAAGTATTTGAGATAACAGAGAGGCCCCGCCCTAAGTTCAAGAAACATCCCTTTAAATCATTAATGATTGATCCAGATGGCGCATTTTCTTTGGTTCCACATGGTGTTATGCATACGGAAGATGTTAGGGCATACATATACATGAAAATTTAGAGGAATATGTTCACATGAAATTAGGGAAATTGTACTTGGATGAGCTGACTATTGTTAATATTGTGTTGAAAGAAGAATACAATGTTCTGCATGAAAATAACTTGGGTACCTGGTTAGATTTTTTGATATTCTCAGATGATGCATGGGTTAGATATGTTCTGAGCATAATTCATGATGAATTCTTTTGGCTTGATGTGCCCCACATGATAACAAAGGATGCTATCAAAGAAGTAACAGGCATGTGCTCTACCAGAAAAGTTCCAACCCTGAAAACTATAAAGAACAATACAGTAATGCAGTTAACTAGTGCAAAATTTGATAAGAGGGCACTAATTGTGAATGACATTGTGGATCTGGTAGTTAGATTTGCATCGATGGTTATTGGGTTCAAGGTCTATTTCTCCAACATGAAGAACTCAGTGTCTACAACAGCCATATACACATCATATGATATGGTCAAGAATAACACAGACTATGACCTATGTGAGTTTCTTCAGGAACAACTAATGGAGAACCTAAAAAGAACAAAGGAAACAAAATATCCCTTTAAGTATGGAACTCTGATCATTTGTGTGTTCTTCTATTTTCTGAGAGAGTTACCTGGTATGGAGAATATTGGTTGGCTTAGTCATACACTTGTACCTACTCAAATTAGAAATCATTTACATAGTTTGGGAAATGCTGACAAAAAATACAGCTTTATGGGGTTATTTCAAGAATTTCCAAAAGAAAATGTAGGCCAGAGCTAGGATCCCTGAAAAGTTGTGAAGAAGTATGAAAAAGATATTGTGTTCATGGTGGATAAGGACAAATGCCTCATGGAGGCTGTAGAACCTAGAATTGTATGGGTCCTTGCCATGGGATATGAAGTCTCAGAGGAAGTGTTAACTGGTTTGGCAGATCTTATATTGAGCAAACCAAAAGAACCTAAGGAGGAAAGGTTTGACACATTTGAGGAACTATCTCTCAAAGTTCATCTGGAGCAAAAACACTCAGAAATAAAGAAGAATGCAAGGGAAATGGTAGATGAGTTTGTCAAAATCTAAGGATTCATAGATGGAGAAATAAGTGAAGCAAGAGCAAAGGTAGAGGCATCTAAGGCTACAAGTGCTTAGGAAGAGCAAACATCAAAATCTTCGGAGAAGAAGAAAGAGGAGAAATTTGAGAAAGAGAAGCTTGCATGTAGTCCTGTAAGAAAAAGAAGAGCCTCCACCTCTATAGCTACTTCCAAGAGTTCTGGACCTTCTGTTGTAAAGACAAAGGCTGCAAGTGCTGAGAAAAAAATACCAGAGAAAAAGGCTAAGAAAGAAAAGACAAAGCCTGAAAAATAAGTACCGGTGAAGAAAACTGTAGAGAAGAAGAAAAGAAAGAAAACAAAGGCAAAAAAAAGAATGTATGTGAGCTTGGGTGAAGGAGAAGAAGAAGAGGAAACAAAGACAGATGAGGAGATTGATGCAAAATGGGCAAAAACATAGGAAACCACTCTCGATAAAAAGGAGAAGCCCTCAGGAAAGACCAAGAAGAAGAACGAAGATGAGAAGACTGAAAGTGAAGCAACGCTATCCTTGGAAACCTTAGTCAATGCATTTGCTCAACATGGAAATTTGAAACCCATAGCTAAAATGTATGATGAAAGGTCTGATGCAGACAAGATAATTATTGAAGCATCAATTGCCAGATATTTGGATATGTTTAGTAAGGCTTTAATTGAAATCTTAGATCAATTAGCAGATAGCCTAGCTAGTATCATGATAGCAAGGAAGGAATGGGCTATGGCCAAAGATGTTGAGATAAGAGACTATGTCTTGTTGAGTCTTTACCCAAATATAACAAGTGAAGAAAGGGCCAAAGTCACAAAGATAATGAAAGATTTAGAACAAAGAGAAGAGTTAATACACTTATGGCTAGTGACACTAAGATACTGGTAAAAGAAACAAAGGAGATAACCCTGAGCGTGTTACATGAATTGCAAATCACAACTATTGTAGACATTGATGGGGAATAGCAAGTTAACAATGTTGACACTTCTAATGCTGCTCCAGAAGTGAATATTGAGTAGAGCATGGACCAAGGCACAATCACTCCTCTAGAGAGTTCAGAAAAGGATGAAGAAATGAAAGAAACTGGAGAAGAGAAGAAGCAAAGATGACATCTGATGAAAAAGCATCTAAGAAACAAGAAGACCAAAGAGAAGAGGAAAATGAACAAATGATGGATATTCTTGCTCCAAAACCAGAAAGAAAGGAACAAGAGCATAGTTAAGAACCTCCTCTGGAGAGTCAAGATAATGAAATGTCTCAAGTTGAAATAAAAAGAGACACTGCTGATTCATTAAGGGAACTTTTGTTAAAATATAAGGAAGCACAAATTGCAGACACATATGGACTACTGCAAGGTCAAATAAACTTGGCAACCATGTCTTCCCTACAAAAATTGAAGTTGGGTACAATGTTCCAAGCAACTGCCCAGGAAGAAATAATAAAGTCTCACATGGAAGATAGTGAGCTACTTGGTGAAGCGATACACATTTTTGAGAAGATCATGCCCAGAGTTTAGAGATAGAGCACTCACTCTTGTAGCATAAATGAAAAAGCTTATGGAGTCTATGAATTTCTATTTTGAATCCTTTGAGCAAGCTGCTGATAAAAAGGTAAGAGCTGAAATAGATAGTAAAAGATTAGTTGAGGTAAAAGATAAAGCTTCTCAAGATAAAATTTTGTTAGATAAAAGTGTAGAGTATGCACAGTTAGCCCTTAAAGAAGCTAGTGAACTGTATCAATTTTTCTTACATGGCTAGATAAGACTAAGGACATAAAAGGTAAAATAGATAGATGGGAAGCTCAAATAATGAAGATATCTAGAACTTATGACCTGACAAAAGATGCTATTGGCAATCAGAGGGCACAAGTTGAGTCTATTCATTCTAATATACATAAGTTGTAGACCTAGAGGGAGGTTATAAAGCATAGAATGAGTCAGCTTCAGGAGGTAGCAAGTTTCAAAATTGCATCCCTAACCTAGTTAATAGTAGCAGCAGACAAGACAAGGCAAATCACTGAAGCCCCTACTACAGTAAAGAAAGTAGAAGAGTTGGTGTCCCAAATTAATGGGCACATACTAGTTTTGAGCGATGCTAAGACCAGTTGGGATGAAGAAATGGTACAACTAAAAATAATCTATAAAGATGTTCTCCTGGAACAACAATAAGCATTTTGATTTCACTTGTATATATGCGGAAAGTAGAAAAATAGTTTTGAACTTTTGGCAACTTGTAAATATCTTTGTATCATACACCTTTGCCATTGATGTCAAAGGAGGAGAATGAAGCATGTGAAAAACACTTGGAAAGTAAGAAGAGAAGCATGGAGATTAGGGGGAGCAGTGTGTAAATAGTATGGGTGAGTAGGATAACAATTTTCCACATCAAGTGTTGCCATCAATGCCAAAGGGGGAGATTGTTGGCAACTTGGCAAACATCACTAAGAGAGAGACACTACTGGTATGATGGTGAATGATTGTGCATGATGTTTGAAGATGTTATAATTGATAGCAACAAGGAAAGGAATATGGTTGAGACAAAGTTTTTGGTCCGGTTAAAAAGACTTAGTCATTTTTGACTAAGTATTAGCAGTATATAGGAGACAGCGACAAAGCAATAGTATAATGGATGGCATTGGTCAACAGTTGAAGATTAGATAATGTAGTTTTGGTGTGTTGTTTACAGTCCTTTGATGATCATATATCCAAGTTTTTAGCTCTTGATGGGTACCAGAAGAATACACTCAAACAAACTAAGTCTGGAAGAACAAAATACATTGTGATTCAGAGTAGAACACTCATTTGATTTGGTCCGCATTCCTCCACTATTGCATATCTTATTGTGTGGTTTTGAGGTATTGTAAACACATATTTGAAGTATCTAAATCTAGAATTACAAGTTCTGAGTTCCACCAGAAAGATAGATATGGGTGCCTAAGTATCACTACTTAGTTTGACAAAACTTGACTGTGACAGAGCATGTGTTCTTGTGGTCCACATTCTACTGCAAAAGAATATTTTGCTTTGCAGTTCTAAAGGTATGATCTATGATATGTGAAGAGTCTTTGATATGGATTTGAGCAAGTGTTGTGGTCCACAATGGAAGATGTAGTTTGACACTTGAATTGAACTAGTGACAGTCTGTGGTTAAGGCCGGCATGACAGTATGATGTGTGTGCGGTAAGTTTTGTTGTTTGGAATCTTATCCTAAGTGATTATATGGATAGAGCCGACATATGTGAATATGATTCAAGTGTTATTTTGATCCGCTATGTATTTTGGTAAATGATTTTGGCTAACAAGTTAGGACTACACGCTACATCTTAGTATGCCAAACTAATGTGTAAATTTCAAATGTTGCGGATATATATATATATATATATATATATATATATATATATATATATGGGATTGAATTCGATGTTTGAGAGATGTGATGTGAATGTGAATGTGTGTGATATGTAAAGTACAATGCAGGTGACAAGAGTAGAAGAAGAGAGATCTTGATTAATGTAAAAGTAGAGGAGTAAAATAGAGTAGTCAAGATGAAGAGTTTTGAGACAGTGTTTTGAGCTTTATTGGAGCTGCAACTATGCATGTGTAAATGCAATCTAAGCAGTTCAACCTGACAGTGAGCCATTCTTCCTTCTTCCTTATTTCTCTAGGCAGTGAGCCATTCTTGCAGTGAGCATTTCTTTGGGCAGTGAGCCTTCTTGTAATTCGGTATTGTTCTTACATAATATATTGTGAGCTAACACTCATCGTGGTTTTTCCCAGTTTTGGGTTTTCCACATAAAAATATTGGTGTTCATGTGTGATGCATTGTGGTTGTTTCTGCTATGTTTAATTTGCTTTGTTTTTGTATGCGATAAATGGATTGCTAGTTTAACAAGTAAGAAGTTTAATAACATACTGATTCACCCCCCCCCCTCCCAGTATTTGGGGTGTTCAACAATTAAGATGGCTGCATCCTTCACCCCTCAATTGATCAACATTGCTGATGAACCCCGACCAAAATTTAAGAAACACTTGTATAAGGCAATGAAAGTTAACAGTAGCAGAGCATTATCTAATGTTCTTGCATTTGTGGTATACACAAAGATGTTAGGATATACATTCATGCAAAATTGGAGGAAATTGGTTATGGCAAATTTGAAACACTAAGGCATGAACTGTTATATGATGATGATAAACATTACAAATCTGAATATGCCAATATTGAAACAAAAAGTTTGGATGTTTGGAAAGATTTTTTGGATTTTTGTAATGAGCATGATTGGGTTAGGTATATCCTTAGTAGAATTCATAGTGAATTCATATACCTTGACAAACCTCATCAAATAATGAAAGAAGCTATTAGGGCTATAACTGGACTATGCTCCACTAGAACCAAAAATTAATCAAGAATGAAAAGGTCACTGAATTGATTGGTGCCAAATTTGACAAAATAGCTTTAACAATTGATGACATTATTGATCCTAGTTTAAGATATGCTGCAATGGGAATTGCATACAAAGTGCACTACTCCAATAGAGAGGGATATGCAACTACTACAACCATATACACTGCCTATGTCAGATGACTAAAGAGGGTAAGGATTTTTATTTGTGTGAAGTAATGAAGGATCAATTGTTAGAGAATCCGAGAAGAACAAATGAGACATGATACAACTTCAAGTATGGCTCATTGATCATTTGCTTGGCATTCTACTTCATGAATGAGTTACTAGGGTTTAAAGGAAAGATATAGAAACAAGATAGGCCAGTAGCAACATAAATCAAAGAATACATAATAAGCTTTGACTCACAAAGCTATAAGACTATCTTCTGGGGTTTCTTGAAAAAATTCCAAACTGAATGCATAAAATGGATAGAATCTCTTCTAATTTGGTTAGGAAATACAACGATGACATAGCATTTCTTGTGGACAAAGATTGTTGCTATACGGTAGCAATTGAGTTAAGGACTTCATGGATTCCCAAGCTTCTATATGAAGTACCTGATGAGGAAGTTAAGGCTTATGCTAGAATTTTGTTAAGTCTGCCTAAAGACCCTAAAGATGAAAGATTTGGAACTAGTGAAGAAATTTAGCACAAAATTTGCAAGAAAAGGGCTGAAGAAGAGGTAGAGAAGAATAAAGTTATTCAAAAAGGTTGGTATCCCACTCGGAGGTTTCATTGCTCAAAACACTATAGAATATGATGTGCCTCCCACTTCTGAGCATCCCACACTAAGAAGATTAGGTAGATCTACTTCTCAATCTATTGCTAGTATACCAAAATCCACTTTCTCTACTAGACAAACCCAAGTCTCTGAAGGTAAAACACCAATGAAATCCAAGGGAAAACAATCAAAGAAGAAGGAAATTGTTGTGGAAGAGATTGAGAGTGATAAAGAAAAAGAGGCGATTTCAAAGAAATAGGAAAATGAAAATAAGAAAAAGGAACCAAAGGTCAAGTTGAAGGCCAAAAGAAATAAGAAACAAGGTATAGAAGCAAGTGAAGAAGAAGAAGGAAAAAAAGGAGCTGAAAAAGAAAAATGACTCCCAGGTACCAATATCTTCTTCTAGAGGACCAATGTCTCTAGATGTTGTCTATAACCCCATTATTCATCACAATTTGTTTGATGAAACTGTGTCACTCTTCCTAGAATCTACTCTTGAAGATCAAGTCATCATTGAAAAGGTTGTTGTTATGTACATGATGAGATATAATAAGTCTCTAGAGGAGATCTTGTCCAAAGTACCATAAAGCCTACAGAAAGCCCTAAGAAGGGATAGAGAAGAAGCTGTAGCCCTAGATGAAAAAATTAGACAAAATGCCTTGGATAAAGCTGGGGCTTCCCTTTCAGAAGAAGAAAAATAGAAATTAGTTCAAAGGTAAGCACAAGAGCTTAGGACAAAACACAGAGTAGAAACTCTCATGTAGAACAAAAGAGAAGACATTGAAAAAATCACAAGAGAAACTGAAGAAATCACTCTTAAAGTGCTTGGTGAAGTAAGAGAAATAGAGGATGTGAGTCAGTCACATGTTTCACCACCACAATCACCTCATGATGTTGTTATATCCTCTCCAGAGAAAGAAGAATAGATTGAAAAGGAGAACATTAATGAAAATATGCATGATACCGATTCTATTCCTTAGGATAATTAGAAAGACGGATAGAGTGTTCTAGAGAACACTGAACAAGTGGATGATCAAACAAGTATGAAAGATCAACATAATGTTCCAATGAATATAGAGCACCATGAAGAACCTACCAAAGATGTGGTTGTTGATGATAAAGAAAAGACCCCAGAGAAAAGTCAAGATGGAGCAGAAGCGATTGGTCAAGGATCAACTAATTCTTTCATAGATTTATTAAACTTACACATACAATTTCAACAAGTTGTCACCCCTCAACTGCTGCATGTTCCAACCAATGAAGGACAGATTGACTTGACAAGCATCTCACCTTTACACAAATTACAGCTCGGTGATATTCTACATGCCTCAACAAGAAAAGAGTTTTTACAAGAAAATTTGATGAAATCCATTGCAATAGAGGATGCTGTGAAGTTGACACAAGAAGGGTTACCAGAGGTAACCATTGACTCCTCTCTTCCTCCAGAGAAAAAGCTCAAATTGTTAATGGACTACTTTAAGGATTAATCCTCCCACATAGAGAAAAAAGTAGAACAAGAGGTAACAAAAAGAATAAATAATAAAAGAATGGCTGAGATGGCTATCAAATGTGCTAATGTACATGACAAGCTTAATGAAAACTTGAAGAAATTCAAAGCTTGCATTGACGAGGCCACAATGTTATATCTATTCTGCCTAAAATGGCCAAACTCTATAAAGAAGATCAAAGCTCAGATGGATTCCATTGAGTCACAAATTTCTAAATTGGTCAAGGTTTATGATTTGACAAAGTACAAGATTGGTGTAACAAGGGCACAAGTGGAAAACCTGCATGCACAATTATTTCAACTACAGGATCAAAGAGAAAACATAAAGAAATAATCTGGTCAGTTGAGAGAGGTAGTAAACCTGAGACTTGCCTCAATGTCTAGTCTACTAGGAGAAGAAGAAAAGGTAGAGCAAATAATGAAGACCCCAAGCAACTTAGAGGACGCTGAGGAAATATGCATGAAGAGTGAATGTAAGAACCAAATGTTAACCTTAGGATGTGTCATTTGGACTGCCACTATTAAACAACTCAAGGTAATCTACAAGGCCATCATACATTCCAAGTGAGTTTATTGAACAATATAAATAAAACAATTTTTGATGTATATAGTATTGTAGAGGTATTGAGTAGATTGGTAGTACCATTTTGGTTTTCAAAGGTACAATTTTGTAACTAAATAACATAGTTAGGGGAGTACAATTTAGAAGTATTTTTGTAAGGGGGAGTCTATACAGTGTTTTCGATTGATACAAACAAAGGATATCAATTCCTTTGTCCTTGATGTCAAAGGGGGAAAGAGAAACATATGTCTAAGGGGGAGTATATGTTGCCATCAATGACAAAAGGGGAGATTGTTGGAAATATGTGTTGTCATTGATGTCAACATAGTATACATGAATATCAACAGAGTAGATGGAAATGTACAGAGGAAGAGTTAGTATGGCCAAGGCAAACCAGCTTGAGAGAAAAGAAAATAGTCTAAGTATGGGGCAATGATTAGTTTTGGGTTTGAGCATGATGCAGAGGTGAACACTAATATTCTTGCATGGTTCCTGCATCCACATATACATATCTCATCAGTTGGGAGTACCACAATTAATGGTAAGAAGTAAAAAACTGACGAAGGCATTCATAGTGCACATCCCAAGGTAGAGTCATCTTGAGTTGGTCCACATTTCTCCGTAGAGCAAGATTTGATCTTGTGGTTCTAAAGATAATTTCTTGTAAGTATTGACATGATATATCCAAGTTTTCATCTCCCCAAATCTTCAACAGAGAAAGTTACAAGGGACAGAGTATCGACCATCACCTAGACAAAGCAAAACAATGACGGGGAGATAATGGAATGGTTTGCATTCCTCTGGAAGAGATCTGTTTGTCATGTGGTTCTAAGGAATGACTAAGATATATATGAGATATGTTATGATGGAGTTTCAAGTGCTCTGATGGTTTGCAAAGACAGTACTTAAGTGATAGAGGCAATACAGTCTACTCTGGAGCCTGAATACATGAGTTGAGTTCTATAGAAGTTGAAACATGTATAGATATGTAATCAAATCTTATGCGGAGGTATTACATGGTCGAAGATACATCAAGTATGATCTACATGCAAATAATTTTCATTTTTCGGTACTGCATAAAGCATTTATGTCTACAAGTAAAGTTTTAAGTATATCTGTCATCTAGAACCCTGGCTATCCAAGCCATTTTTTGAATTCCTCTAGAAACATCAAATGAAGGTGTGTGGATCTGATAAGTAGCATATATTGATGTCTAAGTTTATTCCTAAAAGGTTTTAGACATTGCATTTCACTGCAACATCATATATTGAGATGTGAAGTATCACATAAGGTCTGGAATGCTCTATTTTCCACAAACTGTTATATTTCTAATTTTGCAGATGCATAGTTTGGTCTGATACTTCTTAAACAAGGTGTATAGATGTTATTGAGATCATGTATGAATGAATTCTTGGTCCGCATAGAGTTTCTAGCTTCTCCCCAGTAGTTGAAAGATAAACAATTAACAATCTTATGCAGTATGAGATGACCGGTTAAGTATCAAAACATGCAGAGGCTCCTGATTAATTTCCTCAAGTTTGGAAGGTATGGAAAGATGTGCCTTAATTCTTTTCATAAAGCCCTATGGTCCGCAACAAGTTTTCTTATTATATTGTATGTTTTGAGGCCGACTTGTAAAGAGGTACACGTTTCATCTAATGATGTTTTGATGCTGACCTAATCAATACTTTGAAGTGATGTAGAGGATATTTCTAGAAGATAAATTTCATTTGTAAAGTAATAATGTGAAGGTAATGTGAACACAATAGAGCAAAGGGTAAGATATGAAGTGTGCAAAATCAGCTTGAGGATATGTATTGAGAAAGAAAGGTAGATTGCATTATTAGCATAAGTCAGATGTGTTCTTTATAGCAGTCCATACATTTGTACTACCTTTGTCAAACCTATTGCAGTGAGAAAATACTTAGGGAGTAGTATCTTTCTTGTGTGGTAGCCCTAAATCAAAGTTGTAATACATGGAGTAGTAGCTTCCTTGGGTTGAAGCCCTAAAACAAAGTTGTAACATTTTTGCAGTGAGCATATTATATTGTGAGCTAATACTCACCATGGTTTTTCCCTATTTTAGGGTTTTCCATGTAAAAATACTGGTGTCATGTGTTGATTCTTGTGTTGCATGATTTTCTTTCTGTTCTATATGTTATTCAATTTTATTTGTTGATATCTGGTTAAGTTTTAGTATGTGCTGATTCACCCCCTCTCAACACCTCATTATGTTCAACATGTATAAGCTTGACACTAGATGCTGAAGATGATCCATGAACGTTGAACCACATTTCTCCCCTTAGGAAGAAAAATAGAAGTATGCAAATGATCTTCCCATTCCAGATAGGAACATGTAGGAAGAAGGATGAAAGCCTCTGAATTTTGTACATGCTTCAAAGACATAGATAATGCCCACGATGTCTTTGAAGGATGCTCAAGTATATCCAAGCCAACGCTGACATGTGACAAATGCTGAAAACGCAAAGTAGGTACCATAAAAGATTCAGGAATAGGGACCATAGATGTATGGTGATAACTAGACCAATGAGAATCTGATTCTTCTACAGAGGATGTCAAATTACATGATGACAAAGTCAAATATGTGGACTCATAAATATCTGCAGAATCTGTCACTATAGAAGCTAAGGTAGGCACAGAAAAAAAATAGTCATAATTGAAGAAGACAATGGTGATGCAACTTCATCAAAGTTATCATCAAATAGAAGATTAATGTCCTTAATGGTGTCTCCCAAATCTACAATGCGATACTCTATGAAAAGACACGAAATGTCAAGTAGATATACATCCCAATGTGGTGGATCTAGAAAGATGATACCGATATCCTAGTGATTAGAATCACTAGAAGCCATGGAGATATCAACTTTGGATTCATATGTAGCAACAAGTTATGATGGTGGAGGTGAGATTTCATTGACTAACTAGATTGTTCATCTCCAAATGATAGTATCTCACAAGCTGGCTGAGTGAGACTAGATGATTTTGCTGCAAGTGCTTTATAATGATTTATAGCAATATCACAATCATAAATAATTTGTTGTATTTTATCAAGTCGATGAGGAATACATTCTTATGTTGTATGCCTTTTCATCCCACAATAGCCACATTTGATTGTCTATTCACTAGGAGATTTATTGAGAATACTCGAATAGAAGGGATTATGGTGACATCCATAACAATATACATGATCAAATTTGTATCAAGATCAAAGCATAAAGATTAGTTTGGCCCCCAAAATGATTATGACTAGTTTCGAATTCCCCCAAAAAGATGTGCAAGACAAATTACAACTTGTGTTAAGATTGAATGCCAAATCAACTGTTTATAATGCACGGTGATTTTTATAAAAATAGTTGTCCAAATCTTAAAATTGATTACAAATTTGAAATCCTTGCGAAATTCTGAGCACTTTCAAAAAATCGCTAATTTTTGATATCGTGGGCAAAAGTTATGCCTTATTGAAAATTGTGATTACAATAAGTTTCAGGGTTTAAAAAACCAATAAAAAAGGGAAAAAAAATTCCTCTTGATTCCACTATGTCGGTGACAGAACCATCTTCTCGTCAACTATAAGTTTGCCAAAAAACGCCTCTGTGGGCGAAAGTTGTGGCAAAAAGAAAAAAAACTCCTCTTTGCAAGCACTGCAAAATCAGGGATCTAGTGGCAAAAACAATTACCTCTGTGGTGTAGAGGTGGCGAAATCCACATTGGATTGGTTTAGCCTAATTGGACGTTGACTTTGTTGCAAAACTTTGCAAACATGACAACTTACAATAGGAGTACATTAAACACAAACTAGTTTAATGTAAATAGGAATCAAAGACCTCTACACTACACTACAAATCAGACTCTAAGTCTTCTACACTAAATCGAACTCAAAGACCTCCACTATTAGAGTCGGCCACTACAATGTAAACGATAAACATTGCAAAATAATAGTAGACATGATATTTCCACAGTCCATGATAGATTATTGTATCGAACTTGGGACCACTATGTATAGTTTATTTTGGATCGACGTTTGAGATCACACTCCGTGATCCATCATCAAGAAGAAAAGAAGAGAAAACATGTAAATGTAAACTGTTTGATACAATACAAGTGGGAAACAAACTTTCGACACAAACTACAACCTGCATCAAGCAATAAATGTAGACGATCTGCAAGTGGCCTTCAGTCTGCAATGAAATAGTGATATATTTGTGATGTCGATCTATGGAAGATTGCGACCTAGAGAAAGAAATGAAAGGTAGTGACCGAGACCAGGTATGGTGAGGGCTTCAATTCCAGGGAGAAACGTCAAACAACTACCTTTTGAAGATTCAACCAATGTGCACAGTTGTTGATTGCGGATGCTTGCATAAGGGGGCAATGGTCCTGTGAGATTTTGAGCACCTAGAATAGGAAACAAAAAGCAATTTGAGCACCAGCCACAATCTTGATCAATAGAGATTACGAATGAGTAGGATGCAGAGAAGACCGTGAGCCTGTGGTGTAGGAAGACTCAGCCCTGCATGTTTGTTGAAGCTGACTAGGCAGTGAATGGAGCCTAGGATGTGGAGATCACTGTGAATTGTTACCACAACCCGATCAATATGCAAACCCTCTGAAATTGAAGCTTCAAAGGAGACAACCATTGTGATTTGAAAACAACAACCGTTGGAAAACAAAACTCAGCTAGGGCTTGAAGAAAAAGACGTCTAAAAAACTGGAACAAAGAATTCAATGTTTCTTTCATGACTATGCTGGCCAAAAATTTGGAAGGCTAAATGGGCCAAATGCTAGCCAACCAGGTGAGAAACCTTGAGACAACGACCGATTTAGGGTTTTATATAAACCACTAACGAGAATAAACAACACCCAATATTCCACGAACAGTGGGTAGGATTTTGGGGTCGTTGGGTAGCTAAAAACAAACACCAGCTTGCAGCAAGCTTTTGTCGATGGTGAGTAGAGATCCTTGGGCGTGGAGAAACCAGAACACCTCTTTTCGAGCCAAAAACCAGACACAAATCGCCCACAAACAGAAACATGATTTTTGCTTTAAAAAAAAAGCAATTTCAAACACAAAATTCACCCAAATCCATTAACGACTGCAAAACTTGATTTGCAAAACAAATTACATCTCCTTCAAGCTATTCCGTATGATTCCATACGGAATAGCTTTCATATGGGACAGCACTGGGGGCAAATTGTTTTTACAAAAATTAACAGTGTTCAAAATTGATTTTTGGACAGTCAATCCTTACTAATTTCGGCCTACCAGACTCAATGATGATGTCTGTTTGGCTCTATGATGAACTCTTGACGAGGCTAGGTGCGAGATTTGCTCAATATAGGAAGGGTTTTGCTAGCATGGCTCCGATACCATGTTGGAGTAGCCAAGATCAACCGGCAAAAACCGAACAACTTCCACAAAAGATAAAATTGCACATAATAAGCCTAATTGATATTGCCAAAAGATAAGTAAAAGAGTATAATATGCCTTGCATAAATAGACATGAGAGAGGAGGTAAGAAGGTAGGAGTAAATGACTGATCGCCCCTCCAAAGATGTGACACTTGTGAGATAAATGACAAGTGCTCATGCAAATGGCAATCAAACATGCAAGAGGGGTCTCACAAAGATGAGAACACATGTCTTCACCACATGAGGTGAGACAAAGTCTAAAAATCCTAAGTAAACTTAAGCTAAGTGTGAATAGGTTGATTCTAGTAAAGGTGTTATCCTAACTAGTTACATAATGACCTTATTTACACTAACAATTGTAACAACACATTCAAGGGATGTGGACTTTATGGTTACGGTGTCAACTTGTGAGGGATCATAAACAATACGCCCTACAATAGAGTCATAGGTGTAGGGGACCTTATTATAGTGGACGTTGTTGGTGTGATTATTTTGGGATTGGTTTGGATTGGAGGTGGAGGATGAAGTGGATTGTCCATGCTTTGGAAAAGGATCTTGATAAACACCTAATTGCATATTGGGCAAGGAATTACCAGTTACCTCTAATCATCCTTGATCAACAAGATCTTGGATATAACTCTTGAGCCACATACACTTATTTGTAGGGTGTCCTTGGATATGATGATAATCACAATAATCCTTGTAATTATACAATGTAGGCTTGGGGTGATTGTCATCATAAGGTTTAGTGAAAGGGAATGTGATCATGTTGGCTTGCACTAATTTTTGAAGTACCATCTTGATAGGTTCCCCTAAGTCAGTATAATGGCGTCATGGATTGGAGGGGGTCTAAATTGTCTTTCAAGAATGGAAATGGTATTAGTCTTAAGGACACTTTGCACATTGCTTTGGGAAGATTGCATTGTTTGGATGTGCTTTGCATCAGTGACCCCATCACTAACCACATGTTTATTCTTGGACCAAGGTTTAAATTTATCATTTGTTTGGTTATTGTCCTTGGTGTGGGTTTTAAGTAAACCTTTGGTGATAAAGGGAATTTTCAATATTGACACCCTTCTCAATGATATCATCAAAGGTGGAGAGACAATGTATTTGGAGATGAAAGACCATTTCTTCATTAAATTTTTGGATGAAAATGTTAACCAATTGTTTCATAGGGATTGGCCATGGGTTTCAACTTGCAATCCCTTTCCACCGTTGTTGGTAAGAAGCAAAGCTTTCTCCATTATTTTGTCTGGCATTGTAAAGGTCTAACATTGTAAGTTCATGTTTGACATTATAGGAGAAATGGGAAACAAATTTTTTTGATAGGTCATAGAATGTTTTGACAGTACCGAGAGTGAGATTATGAAACCAATCTAATGCTTGTCCTACCAAATTTAGTGGAAAGAGTTTTAATAGATGGATATCATTATGGGAGACCTCTTGACAAGCCATGGAAAATTGTTTTATGTGATCTTTAGGATCTCCTTTTCCCTTGTGTTTTTCAAACTTGGGAACTTCATAGTTAGGGGGAAAAGGAGTCATCATAATAGATTGGTCAAGGGGATAAGGACAAAAATATTCAAATCTATAATGTTTAGGTTGAGTCTTGATTTACAATATTTGGATGGCACTTTCTAGCTCTTGCAACCTATGGTCGAAGGGAGTCACAAGAGGTGGGATAGGCAGTGAAGGTAAGATGTAGTCTGAAGTGGCAAGGGTTGTGTAACAATGTGATGAGTTGTATTTGATGTCATGGGATTAGGTATGGTTTATTGGTAGGTATTTTGAAGTGGAATGGATGAAGGTATGGTGAATTGGTATGAAGTCATAGGATGAGTGGTCAAAGGATTGGGTTGGTAGGTTGTTTGTGATGAAATGAGTGGATGTACGATGGGTTAAGGTAAGGTATTTGAATAGATGGAGGTTGGATGACTTTGTGATGTTGATAGGTTAGGTTGATATGATTGATGTGTTGGTTCTGATGACATGGCCACATGATGGGATGTAGGTTGATAGGAAGTTGATTGTGATGGAATATGAGATGGCAACTGTGAGCATAAAAAATGTAGATAATCAGTAAATGCATCAAAACAATAGAATAGTTATAGATAGCTACAAATCTATGCTACACAATAGAGCAAATGATATTAAACTATGAATGTAAATATAACTATCAACAATCAAAACAAAATAGCTCTATTGTTTATAAATTGTGATCCTTGTGATCCAAATGCTCTCAGATTCGCATAACTGTGATAGCTTGAATGCTTGACAATGATAGAGTGCTTGAGTGCGTGATAGTTCGAGAATCAAAACAACATCGTAAGGTTAAGATGAGAAGTGATTCAAAAATCAAAATGACAACGTAAGGCTAAGATAATAAGATGGTTCGAAAATGGCTTAGAGGAGGTGCTTATATGCTTTTCCTTGAAAAGAATGGAGGGTTGAGATTGAAAGAAACTGAATTATGATCAACGGTTGAGAATGGATGATACAACAAGCCATGAGTTAACTAAGGAGTTACATCCAAAAAACAAGGGATTGCAAGGAGTTATCTTCCAAGATCAAGGAATTGACATGTTAACTCAAAGTCAATTTTGAAGGTGGAGATTGAGTTGAGTCAAAAAGCCACGGATTTAGGAATTTAAATAATAATAATAATTATTTATCATCCAAAAATGATTGGAGGAATAAATAAGATTTTATTATTTATTTTAAGAAGAAATGTGAAGGAGATTAAATAAATTTGATTTATTTATTTAATTTAAGATGTTAGCTAATTAAATAATTTTTATATTATTTACTCATGAGAGATGGTGAGGAGAATAATTATATATAAATTATTTAATTATTAGGAAAGTGGGATAAATAATTAAATTAAATTTAATTATTTGATGGAAGAATAGTTAGATTAATTAAATAATTAATATTATTTAATTATTTTTGGCAGAAGGAGAAATAATTAGTTTTAGAGGAATAATTAACTTAATTAAATAATTGACATTATTTAATTATTTTTAGAAGGGGGAATATCAAATTTAATTAAATAATTAATATTATTTAATTATTTAATTAATAAGGGAAACTAGAAGAAATATGCCAGTGTGATGAAAATGCAAATAACACTTTATGTTAATTTTGGATGTCTACATTTTGCCCCTCTTTGATATAATATCACACCCATGTGGCATTACATATCAAAGAACACTGAAGAAAAAGCTGGTAGCATACCTTGGTGATCCCCCTCAGGAGGTTGGCTTGGAGAATACAAGGCAAACTCTCGAAAAGAAGACACATTAATTTCAAGGAAAAGCATATAAAATGAAAATTGGGATAAAATGGATATGTGATATGGATGGTTTCTATGTTTGTATGGTATGTTGTAATGTGATATTATTTGGGTATGGACATGGTATATAGATATGGATGGTTTTGCACTCATTGTATTTCCTTCATAGAATGGAATAGATCCATCTAGGATATTATTGGTAATGCTTTATTTTTCATCATAGAGTGGTTACACACACACACACACACACTCATACATGCACTCATGCCCCCATTCCTCACTCTCCTTCATACACATCATGGTGTAGAGATCTTCAAGCTTCCTCAGAATGTGACATAAAACAATGAAAGATTGAAGACATAAAACAAAATAAGATAAAGAGATAAGATCATCTAAAGTATATGATAAGATAAAAGATACAAATGAAAAAATGATAAAAGATAAAACACTAAAAGACACAAGATATGAGATAAGATAAAAGGTAAAATGAGAAAATTGATAATAGATAGTGATAAATGATAAAGATTCATAATAATGACAAAAGAAGATAATCATGATAAAATAGATGGATAAATAAAAAAAAAGGTAAAAAGACAAATGACAATAAAATGATCTAATGCACACAGACAACATTCTTCAGCCACATTTTGACCACCAAACACATATGTCACAGAAAAAAATACAAATTTATATACACCAACCAAGACACTCCTATGCTAAACTACCCATAAGAGACAAAAGATATATATAAAAATACATACAACATACCAAAAAGAAAGAAAACACAAATGGCCCCAAAAAGTCACCAAATAAAATAAGTTAAAACATCACAATGTCCTTTGGCAATTTATTAAGGTCAAGATTTAGAAAAAGATGATAGCCTGGTATAGGAAAGATATATCTTGTAAAGGCATCATGATTTTGATATTAGATTTTGATTGTGAAAGATTTGGCTTTTTAGACAAAGTTAGGAGATTAACTAAATTTACAAAGATCTTTTAAGGTCAAGGCTTCTTGGTTATTAGTTTGTTTGTGTGGGAAAGTTAGGATATTAGCTTTTTAGAATTTTTAAAATTTGTTTCAAGGATCCATATGTGTAACCAAATACTAAGACATGCTCCTACTAATGTAATTTAAAAGAGAACAATACACCGAATGGATGGAGGAAACATAGATGCCAAAGGTACAAGACACAAGGTAGGAAAACCACACATCAACCATTTATGTTCTAGAGGATTAAACATAGAATTTCTTAAGATGCATGACATTGATGGGTTTGTCCAAAGATTCCCCTTCGGGAGTTGCCAATTGATATGCCCCTGATCCATAAGCTGTTATAACCACAAAAGATCCAAGCCAATTAGGTTCAAATTTTCCTTTCTTCGCTCTTTCTTGTTGATTCTTCTGATTTTCCTTAAGTACCAAGTCACCAAGCTTAAATCTTCTAACTCTGATTTTCTTGTTATAAATTCTTCATAACCGATTCTGATAGGATTGCAAATGATTCAAAGCATGCAAATGCTTCTCTTCTAGGACCTCAAGCTCATGCAATCTAGATACCCGATACTCTTCTTCATCAATCACATTCTTTAATGACACTCTCAAAGATGGGAGCTCAACCTCAATAGGCAAAATGGCTTTAGTTCCATAAACAAGCAAATAGGGAGTGGTTCTGGTAGGGGTACAAATGCTAGTTTGGTAGGCCCATAAAACTAGATTGAGCTGTAAGTGCCAATCATGGCCAACATCATTGACTTTTTTCTTGAGGATCTTTAGGATAGTTTTATTTGAAGCCTCAGCTTGACCGTTACCTTGGGGGTCGTAAGGGGTGGAAAAATGATGTTGGATATGGAATGAGCGACAAAGTTCACAGACATCTTGATTTTTAAAGGAACTACCATTATCGGTAAAAATGGTAGATGGGATACCGTATCGACAAATGATATAATTGAGGATAAATTTGGAGATTTGTTTACCAATAATATTGACAAAGGGAATGGCTTCTACCCATTTTGTGAAATATTCGGTGGTGGTTATGATAAAGGTATGGCGATCAAAGGAAGGAGGGTGAACTTTTCCCACAAGGTCAAGCCCCCATTGAGAAAAAGGCTAAGGAGTAGTGATAGGTTGTAACTCTTGAGTGGGTGCATGTATTAAATCACCATGTTACTAACACTGTTTGCATCTCTTGACAATTCTTGAGCGTCTTATTCCAAAGTTGGCCAATAGTATCCTATTCTTGACTACTTCTAAGCTAGGGATGACCCACTAGAATGTGCCCCACAAATTCCCTCATGCAGTTCTTGTAAATCAGTTTTGGATTATTCAAGGTTTAAACATCTAAGGAGAATACAATCTAGGATTCATTTATATAAGGTATCACCAAGGATGATAAATCGAATGGATCAGTAAATAAAGTTTCTCTTTTTAGAGCTAGAGAGATTGGCTGGAAGAGTGTTAATATGGAGGTACGTGTAGACATCTTGGTACCAAGGGAAATTAGGACCAACAAGGACACACACCATTTCTGATTTTGACATCTTATATGCTGGTATGAAAAGATACTCAAATAGAAACTTAGAGTGCTAATTACCATGAGGCATGTCCAAAAGAGATCCAATAGTGGCCATTGCATCTTTGACCCTATTGTTTAACCTTGCTATTTTCTTAAATGTGATCCTTTTGAATTGCTCCCTTAATGTGTCTACCATTTACTTATAGGGCCATAGATTTTGATCTTTTGTGTGATATTCTTCATTCACTTGTCTAATGACCAATTGAGAGTCCCCTAGAATTTGAAGTTCCTTAAAATTCCATGAAATAGCCATTTTTAGACCTGATATTAAAGCTTCATATTCAGCTATGTTATTTGTGCATGGGAGAGCTAAGCGATATGACATAGGTATGCAATCTCCTTGAGGGGTAACAAAAACAATTCCTGCCCACGATCCATGATTGGTATAGGACCCATCAAAATATAATTTCCACAAAGATGAAGATTCCATGGCAAAGATTGATTCATCATGAAACTCTGATACTAAGGGATAATCCACTTGCAATGCGAAAGCTGCCAATTGTTCTGCTATGACTTGACCATTGATGACCTTCCTATCCACATACTCGATATCAAATTCTCTTAGCATCATGACCCACTTAGCAATTCTTCCTGTTAGGGCTGCCTTAGACAAAAGATACTTGAGAGGATCCACTTTTGATATGAGCTTAGTTTGTTGGTTTAGCATGTAGTGCCAAAGTTTGTGAGAAGAAAAAAAAATTGCTAAGCAATCTCTCTCTATGAAGGTGTAATTTAATTCATAGCGCACCTAAGTTCTGCTAACATAATATATAGCTCTTTCCTTTCCATGATCATCATGTTGAGCAAGGAGGACCCCTAGAGCTGCTAAGGTGGTAGAGATATACAATAACAAGGGTCTACCTTTGATAGGTGGCATTAAAACTGGAGGTGATATAAGTTACTCCTTTAATTGTTGGAAAGCTTGTTGACATTTATCATCCCATTGGAAGACCACATTTTTATGCAACAAATGAGTAAAAAGATGACATCTATCTATTAATTGAGCTATGAGTTGTCGTATGGACTTCAATTTACCTTCTAAGCTCCTTAATTATTTTATGTTAGACGGGGGTTTCATGTCTACAATGGCTTTAACTTTAGCAGGATCTACCTCAATTCCCCTTCGTGATACAATGTATCCAAGCAAGTTTCCTGATGTGACCCCAAAGACACATTTCTTAGAATTCAATCTGACTTGATATACTTCTAATCTATCAAAAATTTGTTCTGGGACACTTAAATGGCCTTCCCTTGTTATTGGCTTTCCCAAAACGTCATCAACATAGTCCTCCATAACGATATGAAAAAGATCATGAAAAATGGTGGTCATAGCTCTTTGATATGTGGCCCCTACATTTTTAAAGCCAAAGGGCATAACATTCCAACAATAAGTTCCCCATGGACATGTGAAGATAGTCTTATGTTGATCCTCAACAACTATTTTGATTTGGTTATAACCAGAAAAACCATCCATTAAAGAGATCATTTTATGACCAGCTATTAGGTCCACAATGATATCTATATTAGGAAGGGGAAAATCATCCTTTGGACATGCCTTATTTAAGTCTCTGAAATCTATACAAACTCTAATGCCTCCATTGGGCTTGGTGACTGGAACCAAGTTGGAGACCCACTCAGGATAATCAATGGTCCTAATGAATCCCACATCCAACAGTTTTGAAGTGCTGCCTTAACCAAGAGAGCTATTTGGGAATGCATCTTACAGAGCTTTTGTTCGACTGATTTAGCATTAGGCATAACTGTTCAATGGTGCACCACTAAGGTAGGGTCAAGACCTGGCATATCTGAATAAGACCATGCAAAATTGATCTTCCTTCCTTCAAAGAAAGCTACAAATTCTTGCTTTTCTTGAGGGGTTAAAGATGCTGCAAAGAAGGTAACCTTGGGATCTTCTTGGGTACCTAGATTAACTACTTGAGCTTCTTCTACTAAGATAGGAGATCTTTCTAGATATTGAGCCATATTTGGAAGTCCTATATTCTCTTCTTCCTTGTCATAGGATTCCGTATTATAGATTGTACTTTTAGCATCTTCCCCAAAATAAGCCTTTGCATCTAATTCTATGGTAAAACCTACTTTGTGATCACCTAAGGGAATTATGTCCCCAAGACCCATAAATTCTGCAATGGCTTCATCATTTTGAAAAAGGTCCAAAGAGGGTGGTCCTTGTTGGTCCCAATCAATGATTTGAGGGTATATGAGGTCAACACAATTGGTTTGAGAAGTGGATGTCATGGCGGTTATGGTACAAATGGACATGTCTTGGAAAATGTTTGTTAGACCAAAGGAAGAGTCTTCTTGAATGTCTACATTAAGGTTTTTAAGCAAAAGGGAAGGTTCACCGACTTCATTAAGAGTGCATGTGGATTTTAGGGGCACATTCATAGAAGACCTATACCCTAATCCTTCATGATTACCTTTAGGAACTAGAGAGATAGGTTCAATGATACCTTGACCTTGACATCCAAGACCACCTTCTCCTTTATAACCAGTGTTCTTTATGATATGGAGACCTTTTGGATAGTTCTCAAGGTTCACTTTAGGAGCTTGGATTTCTTCTTTTTCTCTATAGAGCCATGATGATACATCATTTTGAATGTTTTCTCGATCCAACTTACCCCAATGGTGAAACTTGGGGAACCATTGCTTGGCAATGATCTTAAATAGACCTTCCTTAGGTTGACCATAAGACTTAGGTGTGAGAGGGAGTTGACCTACATAAAAGGAATGTTGCATTTTATATTCTCCACAACCATTGTCATGGATTTGGACCTTGATCTCAGGTGGTGATGGATTCAAAGTGGAAGGAGTGGATGATGATGAGGCTAATGTGGATGGGTCCACATAAGATGGTGATGGAGAGGCTTCATGGTTAATAGGGATATGATGTGTCTCTTGGTATTTTTCAGCTAAAGTTTGACAATATTGAAAGGGTTGAGGATCTCTATAGATGGTAATTACATTACCATCATGGGGGAATTTTATGCATTAGTGGAAAGTGGATGCACGACTTGTATGGCATGGATCCATGGGGGACCAAGAAGGATGTTATAGGGTAGATCAAGGTCCAAAACTTGACACATAGTTGTTATTAATATAGGGCCCACTTGAATAGGTAATTCAACTGTTCCTTTTGGCTCTCTCTTAGCATTGTCATAAGCCTTAATGGTTATTTTCTTTAAGGGATCTATCACTCCATCGGAATACCCCAACCTTTTGACCAAACTTAGAGTACAAATGTTTAAACTAGCCCCCCATCAATCATGACTCTTTTGACTTTATGCTTATGAATAAGAACCTCCAAGTACAAATCCTCGTTATGTTTGGGGCTAAGAGGTGGAAGGTCCTCTTTAGAAAACACAAGTTGATGTGTAGAGGCAATATTACTGACCATGGCTTGAAACTCATTGGAATCTATGTTGGAAAACACACTTGATTCTTGGAGAATTTTATCAAGGATTGCACAATGGGTTGGGGATATTTTTAGAAGTTCAAGGATAGAGATTTGAGTTGGGGTTTTGTTCAAATGATCTTCAAGGTTATAATTGGATGAAGGTCTAGATGAAGTAGAAGGTCCTTGAATAGTGACCCTACTTCTTCAGGTGGTTACATTACAATCAATTGCTAGATTTTTTATGGTTAATGTAGAGACACAATTGTTTTCTTGTCTTAAATGGGCTATTGCATAATTAAAGCCTACGTTGGTGTTGTTGGCATATCTAGAAGATTTACCTTGGTTAGGGGCGTGTCCTTTTCCATGGTTAGGCATAGGATCATGAAATTTTTTAAAATATGCATTAGTGGTATGAGAGTTCTTTTCAACCATTACATCACCATGATCAATGAGGTCTTGGATTAGGTGTTTGAGCCTAATACAACTAGAAGTTCTATGACCCTTGGTCCTATGAAAGTCACAAAATTCATTGTCATTGTACAAAGGCGGTTTTACTTGGGCTTCAACATTTCGAGGTTTAGGTAAATCAATTAATTTAGATTTGACAAGGCCACCTCAATAGGTTCCTCTAGGGGTGTGAACTTCATTTTTAAAGGAAAGAGTGATTTGTGAGGACATTCATTACCTTGAGGGTTGGTTGACAATGTTGTATTTGATGAAGATGGGGCCGTTTGAATAGCCCTTGAATCAAACACTCCATCATGTACAACATTCCTATTTTTAATCCATAATTTAGATTGATCATGATTATTATTATTAGAGGATTTTCCTTTATCTTCCTTATATATTTTGACAAGACCTTTTGCTATCAATGCTCTTTCAATGGTCATACCCTTCTCTATGAGTTCAGAAAAGGTATTAGGACCTTGAACTTGAACATGGAAGCTCATTTCTTGGTTTAGGTTTTGGGTAAAGATGTTGACTAATTATTTTTCAAGAATTGACCAAGAAATTTTACTTTTTCAAATTCCTCCACCTTTGTAAAAATGAAGCAAAAGATTCACCATTCTTTTTCTTGGTATTCTACAAATCAGTCATTGATATTTCATGTTCAATGTTATAGGAGAAATGTTGGATAAATTTCTTAGCCAATTCTTGAAAACTCTTGATCCCTTAAGGCAAGTGAGAAAACCACTCTATTGCTTGCCCCCCTAGACTTATAGGGAATAGGTGCATGAGATAAGTGTCATTATAGGATACTTCCATGCAAGCTAAATAGAACTCTCTCACATGTTCTCTTGGATCACCTTTACCCTTATATTTATCAAATTTGGGGATTTCAAAGTTCTTAGGGAAAGGAATCTTATTAAGGGATCTATCAAATGGGTAGGGACAAATGTCCTCTAAAGTATAACTCTTCTTGGCACTTCCCATTTGAAGGTCCCACATTTGTTTTTGCAACTCTTGAAATCGTTACTTCATTATCATCACTTCATCAAGATTAGAATTAGAATTTTGATTTAAATCCTGGTTATTATGAAACATTAAATTTTGATTTAAAGTGTTATTATTAGACATTAAATTTTGATTTAAAGGGTTATTATTAGACATTAAATTTGGCCCTTGGGGAGTAAAGGATGAGGTTTGAACTTGGGTTTGAGGGATATTGGTGGAGGTATTGAAAAAAGGATTTTGAGCACCATAGTGTGTTGAAATCAAAGACGAGATAGTTTGAATGATGTTTGAGCTAGGAACATGAGTTTGTTGAGGCATGGACAAGCCGTGAATGGTGGGTGAGTTTGGGGTAAACATGGAATTTGAAGGTTGGGATATAGACATGGATAAGTTGGGAATGGTAGGTGAACTTGGTATAAATATGGAATTTGAAGGTTGAGGTATAGGCATGGATTCCATTCTTGGGATACCTCTAGAAAGGGTAGGGGTTAAGAGGTCCATGGTGGTGTATATTTTACTAATGATGGGATCCCCATCCCCAAGGGGTCTTAATTCTTCTTGAGAGGGAATTCTAGCCCCTAGTTTTAGCAACATTTCCATATAGTAATTAGGGTGTCTACCCATCAATATTTCAATGAGTTTAGAGCCCCTTGGATCAGCTACAAAATCTTCTATTTCCTTAGAAGTAGGCATGTCATCTAGGTCTTCCACAAGGACTTCTTCCAAAGGCCCAAGATTGATGTCATAGATGTCATACCATATTCTTCAGAAGTAGTGTTTACAGTTGAAACATAAGAGGTTCCTGAGACATTGATGGATATTCTTCTAGGATCCATTTCTTCTTGTTTAGAATGTGCTCTTGTATTAACCATATGCTATTGTTAAATTGATATCGAGTTTGGATATGTTTCAAAGATCAAATTTGATACCCTTAGGCTTAATCTAAACCAAGGAAGTCAAAGATATGCTAGATCTCCAATGATATAAGAAATGATCATGATAATGATGGTGTTTACTTGTACTGGACTTTTGAGTCCAAGCAAATTGATATGCAACATATATGATTATGATAATGATATTTTGATCATGATATGATAGTGTTTACTTGTACTAGACTTTTGAGTCCAAGCAAACTAGTATGCAACAGATATGGTCATGATATGATAATGTTTACTTGTACTAGACTTTTGAGTCCAAGCAAACTGATATGCAACTTATATGATCACGATATGATAATGTTTACTTGTACTAGACTTTTGAGTCCAAGCAAACTAATATGCAATAGATATGATCACGATATGATAATGTTTACTTGTACTAGACTTTTTAGTCCAAGCAAACTGATATGCAATAGATATGATCATGATATGATAATGTTTACTTGTACTAGACTTTTGAGTCTAAGCAAATTGATATGCAACTGGATGGAAAGATCTAGTGTTTTCTTTGATATGTTTTTGATATAGATAAGTATAGGTTCAAAATGATTTTGATATTTACCAAGATCTTGATACGTTCAACAATTGGATATATGATATTAAAGATAAGAACAACAATCTGAAACTTTTGTGAATGTTTCCTATGTAGATCCCTTGATTTAAACATAAAATTGCTTTTCTTTTAATATGATTAAAGCTGATTAGTCAATTTTTGCTTTAGTTTTGGTTAAAGCTGATTAGTGTTAAGATATTTTTGGCAAAATGACTGTCACAAACTGATAAAAACTAGAAAACAAAAACCCACCCCAGAACAAAGAGTTTAAATGAGTTTTGAAAAGGTTTTGATTGAGACTAATTTTGTTTTTGACAAAGAATTTGATTTGTACTTCTATTCTTGCAATGAAATATAGATGCGGAAAGCAAACAATCAAAAGTAGACATTTAAAAAACACTTCTTACAATTCCAATTTTGATATTTATCTTACAAACACAACAGACACAACAACAATTCTAGAGATAATAGGGTAGATAGGCTAGATGGCTTAACTAGGATAGAAAAAACTCACTAATGGAAGCGTCCTCTATATACCTTGAGGGTACTTGAGGCCCAAATCTGTAGATGGATAAGAATATCCTCACAATAACTAAGAGGAGAGGGTAACCCTCCCTCCTCTATCACTTCCCCAAGGTATAAAGTTCTTGGGGGCTTAGTTATAGTGACAATATACTAGATCCAAGAGAGGTGTCTTTAGATTCACCTCTATTTATACTCTGTCAGATCAGGGTAAGTGCAAGAAGATGGGGGGCCAAAAAGGGGTCTTAAGTGGCCATTTTTTTTTTTTTTTCTGAAATTAGGAAATATTGGCCTTGGATGAGAAATTGAGCATAGTTACACTCAAAATTTGGAGATGCAACCAAAACAATGTTCGTAGTGCTTCGAGTCTACTTTCTAAACTACTATTTTTTTTGAAAATGACATAGATTAAGGGGTTCAAAAGAGGGAGCCACATTAATTGGTGTTGTTTCTATCAAAAATACATAACATAGCATGTTTTGTGGCTCCCTCAAAAGGTCAACTTTTTTTTGGTATTTTTAAAATCGCTTCAGTGAGAAATTAGCTAATAGCATGTAGTTTATGCCCGATTTTTCTGATATTTTTTTGATGAATATTTGATTTTTTACTAATTTTCAAAGTGGACACATCCTAAAAAATAGAATTTTGGCCGTGCTACCCCTATAAATTTTGAAAACTAATTGAAAATTATTTTTTTCTTTTTTTAATATTTGTAGAATGGAGTCTAGTTTCTAAATATGTAATTTTTTTGAAATTTCAATGAATAGTTAATCTACAATGAAAAAAAGACCAAA
Source organism: Cunninghamia lanceolata (assembly GCA_027924645.1). Classification (NCBI taxonomy): domain Eukaryota; kingdom Viridiplantae; phylum Streptophyta; class Pinopsida; order Cupressales; family Cupressaceae; genus Cunninghamia; species Cunninghamia lanceolata. Next base: position 6,180,388 of record BSBN01000942.1, read on the forward strand.
CAGTGGTTTTTGCCCAAAAACGGACACACAAACAAAAGAAATTAAAGATAAAAGGCTTAACATTGTTAAAATGTGAAAAAAATCACATCGTCAAATAGCTAAGGGAAAGCCTAACATTACCCAGGTGTTTGATTTGTTCAACCTTGAAACATGTGCAAATCTGAGGGTTAGCACGAACAAAATTATGTGAAATCTTGAAGAATATGGAAAAACACGTCTGTGTCTGTTCAAAAGGCACTCCAAGTCTTTGGGTTGGAAATCCAAAGCAAATCTCAAGCCCAAGGCTTGGGATCTCCAAAGCAAAACATAACGCGCGGGTGCGTTATAACGCGCTCGCGTTATATTTTGCTTGCATTTTTCCTTTTCCGCAAAAGTTTGTGTTGTTTGCCATGTTTGAAATAACGCGAGCACATTATAACGCACTCGCGTTATGTTCCCCTTAAATTTTTTATGTTTAAGGCTATTAATCATGAATGTATGTATGTATGCCTATATGTATGTATGTATGTATGTATGTATGCCTATATGTATGTATGTATGTATCTATGTATGCCTATATGTATGTATGTATAGTGTCAAGGGCAGAGGAGGGTAGAGATGGGAGTGAGCTAGATAGGGGAGGAGAGGGGTGGATAAGGATTAAGTGATTAAGGTTTAAGGTTGAGGGTTGAGCATTTAGGGATAGGATTTAGAGTTTACGGATAAGGGATTAGAGTTTAGGACCTTGAGGGATTAGGGTTTAGGGTTGAGGCTTTAGGGATAGAGTTTAGGGTTAAGGGTCGAGGGATTAGGGTTAAGGTAGAGTTTTGAGCGTAGAGGGATTAGGGATAGAGTTTAGGGTTGAGGGATTAGGGTTTAAGGTATAGTTTAGTAGTTCTTGTGGATAGAGCCAGTAAACAATGGGAGATTATTTACCTGTTTCATAACAATATACCTCCCCTAAGTGCGGGGTGGACAGCAAGAAACATAGATGTACCCCAATGCAAATCTTTTCTCATAATGATCATCCTTATGATTTCAACTGTTAATTACTCACTGTGGATGTACCATATGCAAAGCTTTTTTCATAGTGTGTACACCTATTGGCATAATGAACCCTAGATGGGCCAGAAAAACATGCCATATAACATTACTAACATTAAAAAGTTCATAGCCATTTTTCTGACATATTCTTGCAACTCAAATATCTTTAAGAGAAGAGTGTCAAAAATGATGGGTTTAACGACCTAACATAAGGCAAAGCAGTTTTGTTGGGTTTAGGAATAGGGTTTAGGGTTTAGGGTTGAGGGATTAGGGTTTAGGGTTGATAGATTAGGGTTTAGGGTTGACAGATTAGGGTTTAATGTTGAGAGTATCGGGTTGAGGGTTAAGGGTTTAGGTATAGGGTTGATGGTCAAGGGATTAGGGTTAAAGTAGAGTGTTGAGGGTAGAGGGATTAGGGATAGGGTTTAGGGTTGAAGGTTTAACGATTAAGGGTTGAGGCTTTAGGGCTGAGGGTTAAGGGATTGGGGTTTAAAATATAGTGTTGAGCGTCGAGGGTTTATGGATAGGTTTTAGGGTTTAATTTTTAAGGGTTAAGGGTTGAGGGATAGGGTTTAGGGTTTAGGGATAAGGGATTAGGGTTTAAGGTATAGTGTTGAGGGTTGAGGGTTTAGGAATAGGGATAGCATTTAGGGTTTAGGGATGAGGGTTTAGGGTTGAGGGTTGAGGGATTAGGGTTAAGGGTTGAGGAATTAGTGTTTAAGGTATAGTGTCGAGGGTTGAGGGTTTATTGATAGTGTTTAGGGTTGAGGGATTAGGTTTTAGGGTTGATGGATTAGGGTTTAAGCTATAGTGTTGAGAGTTAAGGGTTTAGGGATAGGGTTTAGGGTTGACGAATTAGGGTTTAGGGTTGACGGATTAGCGTTTAATGTCGAGGTTAGGGTTAGAGTGTCGAGGGTAGAGGGATTAGGGATAGGGTTTAGGGTTGAAGGTTTAAGGATTGAGGGTTGAGGCTTTAGGGATGAGGGTTTAAGGCTTAATATATAGTGTCAAGTGTTGAGGGTGTAGGGATAGGGTTTAAGTTTTAAGGGTTAAGGGTTGAGGGATAGGGATTAGGGTTTAAGGTATAGTGTTGAGGGTTGATGGTTTAGGGATAGGGTTTAGGTTTGAGGGATTAGGGTTTAGGGTTGATGAATTAGGGTTGAGGTTCGAGGGTCAAGGGTTTAGGGATAGGGTTGAGGGTTGAGGGATTAGGGTTAAAGTAGAGTGTCGAGGGTATAAGGATTAGGGATAGGGTTGGAGGGTTTAGGGATAAGGGATTAGGGTTTAAGGTATAGTATCGAATCTGTTGAGGGTTTAGGAATAGGGATAGCATTTAGGGTTTAGGCATGAGGGATCAGAGTTGAGGGATGACAGATTAGGGTTGAGGGTTGAGGGATTAGGGTTTAGGGATAAGGTTTAGGGTTGAGGGTTGAGGGATTAGGGTTTAAGGTATAGTGTTGAGGGTTTAGGGATAGGGTTTAGGGTTGAGGGATTAGAGTGAAGGGTCGAGGGATTAGGATTTGACATTGAGGGTTGAGGCTTTAGGGTTTAGGGTTTAGGGTTAGGGTTGAGGGTTGAGGGTTGAGGGATCAGAGTTAAGGGTTGAGGGATTAGGGTTTGACATTGAGGGTTGAGGGTTGAGGTTCGAGGGTCAAGGGTTTAGGGATAGAGTTGAGGGTTGAGGGATTAGGGTTAAAGTAGAGTGTGGAGGGTATAAGGATTAGGGATAGGGTTGGAGGGTTTAGGAATAAGGGATTAGGGTTTAAGGTATAGTATCGAGTCTGTTGAGGGTTTAGGAATAGGGATAGCATTTAGGGTTTAGGGATGAGGGATTAGAGTTGAGGGATGATGGATTAGGGTTGAGGGTTGAGGGATTAGGGTTTAAGCTATAGTGTTGAGGGTTTAGGGTTGAGGGATTAGAGTGAAGGATCGAGGGATTAGGATTTAACGTTGAGGGTTGAGGGTTGAGGCTTTAGGGTTTAGGGTTTAGGGATAGGGTTGAGGGTCGAGGGATCAAAGTTAAGGGTTGAGGGATTAGGGTTTGAGGTTGAGGGTTGAGGGTTGAGGTTCGAGGGTCAAGGGTTTAGGGATAGGGTTGAGGGTCGAGGGATTAGGGTTAAAGTAGAGTGTGGAGGGTATAAGGATTAGGGATAGGGTTGGAGGGTTTAGGGATAAGGGATTAGGGTTTAAGGTATAGTATCGAGTCTATTGAGGGTTTAGGAATAGGGATAGCATTTAGGGTTTAGGGATGAGGGATTAGAGTTGAGGGATGACAGATTAGGGTTGAGGGTTGAGGGATTAGGGTTTAGGGATAAGGTTTAGGGTTGAGGGTTGAGGGATTAGGGTTTAAGGTATAGTGTTGAGGGTTTAGGGATAGGGTTTAGGGTTGATGGATTAGAGTGAAGGGTCGAGGGATTAGGATTTGACGTTGAGGGTTGAGGATTGAGGCTTTGGGGTTTAGGGTTTAGGGATAGGGTTGAGGGTTGAGGGATCAAAGTTAAGGGTTGAGGGATTAGGGTTTGACATTGATGGTTGAGTTCTAAAGATAGACAAACAGAGATTTTGTATTCAAGTTATTTAGATGTTGATGGGTTTAGACTTGAGCTAAAATGTTGGACTCTTAATCTAGCCTGAAGAGAGTTTCTATCGTCAAATGCATATTTATGGGTTCGATTATATTGATTGCCTCTCCAGTTTTGGGGTGTGGATGTTTTGGAATCAATCAGGAAGTCTTTAGGAGACTTTATGGAAGTGGATTGGCAATCGCTTGACAGAACCCCTGCTATTTATGCATGGATAAGGATTTGTCACAAACTAGAACTTCTGCTTCCAAAGAAGATCTGTCTTTCTTCCTCGATGGGCATTTTCTATCAAGAACTTGATTATGAGGGCTTGCCCCTTCATTGTTATGCCTATCATATGGCGGAGCATCTGGCAAGCTCTTGCAGGAAACAGGAAAAGTTCTCCCTCAAAAACCTTGTGGTCATTCAAGTCTGAAGGGGAAGGTTTGGAAAGAGAAATGGATCACCAAAGAAGATAATGCACAGGATGTGATCAATCTATAGCAGGACAAAATGCGAGAGCGTTATAATGCACTCGAGTTTTGTCCTGCTATAGAAATGGTAAAAAAGTGTTGACCCCCGTGATCCAGACCCACATGCTCTGTTTTCATACTGATTCTGCGCGTGCTTCGACAAAAAAGAAGTGCTTTCATGCTGTTGGGAAGTTCACATGCATATTTGACACATTGTACCACCTTTGCATGATCTTTCCACCACCTTTTCTACTTTGCCAACTTGAGAAGGAGTAAATAACATAGTTTTCACACCAAGTTTGATATATATCTATTCAAGTTTCAATTTTTGTAGTGTTGCAATGTTAATTGTGATTCAATTTTAGGAATTTAACATTATAGATTGGTTAATAGTATTGTTGTTAGTAATTATATTTGAGTGTTATTCAATTTAACATTGAAAAGGAAGCAAGTGGTGAAAAACTCAAATTGTTGAGGAGTTTGATGCAAGAAGAAAAAAACACTACATAATTGGGTATACTCTCCATTCGAATCTTCATTTTTTAGGTATGTCAAGTCTTTACATGCATGTTCTTTACATTTTCCTTAATTAGGATTGAATTACTTTATCATGCTTTATCATACATGTTTAAAATAGACACATTCCCAATCAAGAAAGCAACCTACAATCTCACATGATGCCATGTATATTTTCTACACTTGGGCTCTTTAATAATTATGTGTAATAAATAGACCTTAACATACCATGATGTCAAACTATACAAGAATAAATCCTTACAACATAATAAAAATACAATCCCACTATTATATTGTATTCATTTCTTAGGAAGTAATATTGGTCTTTTTATCATGCTACAGACAAATTCTCTGTCATGCCGAGGAAACGATCAAGAATTAAACCAACACAGGAAGAGATAGAAGCTAAGAATGCAAAGAAAGCAGTGGCTATGAGGGAACTTCATGAGAAGAGGAAATTGGACACGATAAATGAAGACATACCAATTGAAGAGGAACCACAACCATCACAAAGAGATATGGTATTGGCGGCACAAAGAGAACGAATGCAAAAACTTTGTGCTACAAGAGATTTGATTACCATAGTTGGAGACACGTCCTCTACCGCAAGTCAACATGTAGGGACACCATCTACCACATCTCAAGTTGAGAGTACATCATCACTCACATGTGATGAAGGAGGTACACCATCATTCCCACCTCAACCTCAAGGTATGTCATCTATTCCATCTTTGATCGAAGGTATGCCATCTAGCCCATCTCATTTAAATATTGATGAAATTCCTAATGTTGAGATGAATTTACCTAACTTAACACCACCTAGAATTTTGCATAGAAAGCCAAAGTATTTGATTAATATTGATGAGAATATTTTGCAGCCAATGGAAGGTAAGATTCCAAAACGCACTTGTAGAAGATATGCTCATAAGATTTGGAGAGTGTTCTTTGAAAAGTTAAATGAGACTGCAAGATGTCAACTATTCATTGAAATGATGCAAAGTATAAAGTATAGGTCCATCATGAAGATTCTTGGGTTGAGAACATCAGAGGCTTCAAGTGAAAAATCTATTGTCAAGAATCTAATGAGTGCGTATGAGAGTCTGGGTAACACCTCACACACAAAAGATAGTAATGCAACATGGTGTGTGATTACATCGACTATAGTAAGTAGTCAAATGAGGAAAGCTCGTCTCATTAGAAAGACGAGTCAATAATTGAGAATTAATAGGAAAACTTTATCAAGAGCCGTTGGAAGACACCAAAGAATTGAGGACACTAATGCCAATGAATTATGGGCGTTCTCGGGGAGACTACCACGAAAAGATAAACCAATTGTTGAAACATTGAGATCACTAATTGAAGACTTTTGGAAGAATTACACAAGGGTATCTATGAATCAAAGAGATGTGGTAAGAAGGAGAATTGGTAGTCAGAACTGTGAGCCACATCCAAAGCAAAGATATTTTGAAATGCTAAAACCTTTCTATGTCAAGATAAATCACACACGCACTACTTGTTGTAGATTACATATTGAATTTTCTAACCATTTTGATGCTTATAGGTCTATATGTTTAGATATGCATACTAACAATGTTTTGCAGGGTTGTGCCATATGTGCCCCACCAACATTTTCAAGAGACTTCATATCAAGAATTTTATGTGAAAGAGAGGAAGGTCAAATATTCTACAAGAAATTATGCTTGGATGGCACATGTCATCATTGCGGTGGCTTGCAACATTTGCCAATATGTGAACATATGGAAAGAACACATGCGGTTGGAAATGAACTAGTAGAGTTTGGCAAGTATAAAATAGTGGCATATAATACAAAAGATGGTAAAGAAGCAAAGAGGTGTGAATTGGTTATTGAAAATATTCCAGTGTATCAGTTTATTCCTATATTTCGTGACAACATAGTGTATGAGTATGCAAGACATGCCCATAGAGCTCAATGGTTGGACTTGCAATTCAAGTTATGCAAGGACACATTTTCGGTTGGTAGCATTGTTTCAGTCATCGACTTTGCAGAGAACTACAGTCTACAGCCATAGCGTGAGGTGCAATCACAATATTACAACTCCACACAGGTTTCTATATTTGTGCACATCGCATTCATTCATGCGAATGATAGTACAGAGGATGACAGAAAGATCATAAGGGAGTATAATTTCTATATTAGTGATGATCGCACGCATTCTACGGAGTTCGTGCAAGGTTGCTTTCAGGTGTTCTACAACGATTTGGCTAGAAGGGGCATATCATTTAGTCAGCATATCATATGGTTGGATAACTGTGTGTCACAATTCAAGAACTCGCAGAATTTCTATTGGCTGAGTAGGAGGCATAATTTTACAGGTATTCAGCATATGTGGAACTTTTGTGAGGCCAGGCATGCAAAGGGGGATCATGATGGTGCAGGAGCATGTATCAAAAGAGCCATAGCACAAGAAGAGTTAAAGTATAAAGACAATGCAAAGTTGACAGATGCAAAATCAATTGTCGAGTGGTGTAATGCTTCCATGGGTCCAGGTAATGAAGGTAAGTCTTCAGTTCGTAGATTTTTTTGGTTGATAGATGATACTAACATTGCACCATATGAGGACTGTTGTACACTGACAGGATCAAATGAGATGCACTCTTTCAGAAGCTCAATTGCAGGTTCATGGAGTATCCATACACGAAAGATGTCATGCTTTTGTTCTTCCTATACAATTCAAGTCTGGGATGAGTGCGAGTCAAAGGAGTGGGTTGACGAATGGCAGTTAAGTTATCTTAGCCCACTTGACACGTATCAACCCCCGATGGCATTGGAACTAACACAGATGGAATCATCAGTTGACTTTGACCACATATCAGATTTAGTTCAACCAAGTAATATAGGGCACGTATATGCATCTAATTTCATCTAGTTCAACCAGGTAATGTCATCTTACTTTGTAGTGTTTTTGTAATGTTGAATAATTTCATCTAATTTGCTACACATATCAATGTAGGGCACGTATATGCAGTTATTGCAGATGAAGATAATGAAGAGGGAACATATTATTACTTATGTCATTGTGTTGAGGCCAAAAAGAAATTGGAGGCCCCTGTTACAGATGGAGAAAACATCAAATACCCTACAGGCTCAGTGGTTATTACTGGAACATGACTTAGAAGGTACCCACATAAGAGTGTTAATGTTTGGCTATTTTAGGACTTTGACACACATTGGAAGATTCTTCATTACTCGAACCTTGTCGTGGCATCCAATGTTTTTTTGATAAAGTATCGGGGTAGACCTTTGAACAAAATCTTGTGGAAGGTGCATGAGTCTGACCATGAAGCAATATTTGACACAATAAAGAGTAGAGCAGGCCCGGATGGTTCATTGGATTAATTTGTAAGTATTTACATTGATTTTGTAAAGTCATGTTATATTGAGTTGTAAGTATGCACATTAATTTGCAAGGTTTGTCTTTTTTTAATTTCCTACTACATTTTTACACATATACACATTTTTACATCTTCATGTTATGCATTTTTAGTGTCCTGCTCCTGATGCGACCAAACTGACTGTTCCAACGCGTTTGGATGGGTACATTTACACTAGGCATGGTCCTGTTTTTCACCTAAACATGTCGAAACAGTCTGAGCTACATTGTACCGACGATATCCCTGAAGAGTCCAAAGTGCAAAAAGGTAGCAATCTTTGATGAGATGTTACTCAAAAAATGTGTCACTTAGAAATATTCGGTCTAAGGCAACACGACCACATAGAGTGCCTCTACAATAACCTCTCTCAGTTTTTTATAGCTCTGAGACATTTGCCCGTGGTGAAAGGTTTTCTGCTGCCCCAAAAATCGTCAGAAGGAGGTAGTGTAAAGTTACAAAGGGGTGTAACTTTCGTCTTGCTCCTGATGCGACCAAACTGACTATTCCAACGCGTCCAGATGGGTACATTTACACTAGGCATGGTCCTATTTTTCACCCAAACATGTCAAAACAGTCCGAGCTACATTGTACCGACGATATCCCTGAAGAGTCCAAAGTGCAAAAAGGGAACAATCTTTGACGAGATGTTACTCGAAAACCGTGTCATTTAGAAACATTCTGTCTAAGGCAATGCGATCAAGAAGAGTGCCTCTACAATAACCTCTCTTAGTTTTTTATATCTCTGAGACATTTGCCCATGGTGAAAGGTTTTCTGCTACCCCAAAAATTATCAAAAGGAGGCAGTGTAAAGTTGCAAAGGGGTGTAACTTTCGTCCTGCTCTTGATACGACCAAACTGACTATTCCAACGCGTCTCGATGGGTACATTTACGCTAGGCATGGTCCTGTTTTTCACCCAAACATGTTGAAACAGTTTGAGCTACATTGTACCGACGATATCCCTGAAGAGTCCTGTTGGTTTTTTCCCAGACTGGATGCTTACTCCCAAATTTCCCTACAAGGTAGCCATCAATGATCAACAGGATCTCTAGGCCAGGGGCCAATAATATAGGAGATAGACTCTATTTTTATCTCCTCTTCTTCTTCAGGCTCTGCAAAACCTAGGGGGTATTCCCTACTCAACATCCATGAGAATATGCATACAAAGGCTGGGATGCTGACATGAAGTAGATAAGTCCTCCTATAAGTAGACCAAAACTGCAAGATAAGAGCAAAGGGGCTAGCTTTGGGCCTATTTTCAGTGTAGACAGAGGACTTGGGATCCTAAAACTAATTCTACTGTCCTAATGGTTGTTTTGGAGTTTGATTTTGATTTTGTGTTTGGATGTAGAGCTAGACTTGGTGTATAACCTCAACACAGAACTAGATTGGTGCCTATCTAGGGCTTGGAGTCAGTAGCCATACACCTGTGAATGGTTAGCATGAACAACTAAAACTGGATCTGAAGGGGATTTATGTGATATATGCCTTACAAATATCTCCCAATACAGAGTGTTAAGCTATCTATACTTATGGCATCCCTATTGCAGTATACCCTTCCCAATATTCAATCTGAAAACAATCTAATCTGCCCCTTGAGCAGAAGTTAAAAGATCAAACATTCAATACAGGAATTCTGTATTCTAGAAAATTAGACACCCCTTAGATATCTAGACTCAGAAGAAGGACACATGCAACACTGGAGACATAATTAACAAAACACATGCAAAATAGCATTACTCATATATGATTAATCATGAAATCAGTAGATTCATGCAAGAAACATATAACAGGAGATACATAAAATCACAAGGCTTCCTGCATAGAGCAAACCAAAACCAGTCATATTGTATTACAGAGCCAAAAATGTCCAACTTTCAACAACCTTAAAATGGGTCACACAGTCCTCCTTAAATAGCAGGAAGATGGACCTAGCAAATTAATTACATGGCTAGACAAAAATCTGCCAGATGCAATGCATGATCAAATTGGCGCTAAAAAATGAATGCAACGGCCAGAAACATAGGACAGAGCAGGTGAGATCGGGATCAGGGCCACCGCTAAGGGACTTTCTTCATAAATCAGGTGGTTGACCTGTCAACTTGACCCATACGACCACCACAATCTGCCATGAATGTTTCATCTACCTGTAGCCTCTAGAAATGCAGCCACAACAAGTTTCTGAAGTTTTCCCGCCCAAACGCGGCCGCAGATACAAAGAAACCCATCGCTGCATCAAAATTGAAAGATAGCCATTGATCAAAAACCCATTGCTAACATCAACGGCCCCAAAAACTGTTGAAAAGTTGCCCACCAGCCAGATCATGCCACGTAGGCACTTCGTGTTTCAATCGATGGCCCATCGCATTGCTTTTCCTTAATTTTTTCCCACTGAGAGTCCACTGCCAGAACCTCACGTGGAAGCCACCACGTGGCAAGCTCTGCGGCACCCCTGAAACATTAGAGACTCCATTTTAACACAGGTGGAAGCCAACACGTGGCAGGTTCTGCATCACCACCAAGAAACATAGAAGGCACTCAATGAAACTAGGCGGAAGTTGACACTTGGCGGGTTCTGCGTTAACCTTGAGACATATAGAAACTCGAGAGAAACAGGCCATAAGTCCCGGGACCCTCCACCACGTGTCACTTTCTGATGCATCTGACACATATGCTGGGGCCCACCTTAATGTTTCGTTGAACGTTGCAACATAAGGAAAAGTCCCGCGGCATCCTGACACATGTCACACTCTGCGGGAAGCACAAGAGACAGATGGCGCATTCCGCGTGCCCATTGCAACAAATAAAGAATACCCCCGCGTAATGACACCTGGCACATTCCGCCACACTGAAACTTTAAAAGGGGCTCTTTGAAACTCAGGTGGAAGTTGCCATTTGGCACCATCCGCGGTAGCAACTATTTTTACTGGGACCCACCTTCGCTTCGCCACATTTCGAAACAAAAAAGAAACAAACACGGAAGCTGACACTTGTCAGCTTCCACAACAACTACAAGGGACACATTGCACCCTCCGCCCCTGCACAGAAACTTTTTGAAACTTCAGCAGAGGCTGCCACTTGGTAGGATCCGCGAAGCATAGAAACTTTAAGGCTCTAGTTTGAAACATATGCGAAAGCTGACACATTTCATCATCCGTGGCACTTGAGACACTTAACTGGGACCCATCCTATCTGTGCCAAACATAAAATCAAAATCAAACTCCAAAACAACCATTAGGATAGTAGAATTAGTTTTAGGATCCCAAGTCCTTTGTCTACAACTAAAAATAGGCCCAAAGCTAGCCCCTTTGCTCTTATCTTGCAGTTTTGGTCTACTTACAGGAGGACTTATCTGCTTCATGTCAGCATCCCAGCCTTTGTATGCATATTCTCATGGATGTTGAGTAGGGAATACCCCCCTAGGTTTTGCAGAGCCTGAAGAAGAATAGGAGATAAAAATAGAGTCTATCTCCTATACTGTTGGCCCCTGGCCCAGAGATCCTATTGATCATTGATGGCTACCTTGTAGGGAAATCTGGGAGTAAGCATCCAGTTTGGGAAAAAACCAACAAGTCCAAAGTGCAAAAAGGCAATAATCTTTGACGAGATGTTACTCAAAAACTGTCACTTAGAAATATTCTATCTAACTAACACGATCACGTAGAGTACCTCTACAATAACCTCTCTCAGTTTTTTATATCTCTGAGAATTTGCCTGTGGTGAAAGATTTTCTGCTACCCCAAAAATTGTCAGAAGGAGGCAGTGTAAAGTTGCAAAGGGGTGTAACTTTTGTCCTGCTCCTGATGCGACCAAACTGACTATTCCAACGCATCTAGATGGGTACATTTACGCTAGGCATGGTCCTATTTTTCACCCAAACATGTCGAAACAGTCTGAGCTACATTGTACCGACGATATCCCTGAAGAGTCCAAATTGCAAAAAGGCAGCAATCTTTGATGAGATGTTACTCGAAAATCGTGTCACTTAGAAACATTTTGTCTGAGGAAACATGATCATGTAGATTGCATCTACAATAACCTCTCTCAGTTTTTAATATCTCTGAGACATTTGCCCGTGGTGAAAGGTTTTCTGCTGCCCCAAAATTTGTCAAAAGGAGGCAGTGTAAAGTTGAAAAGGGGTGTAACTTTCGTCCTGCTCCTGATGCGACCAAACTAACTATTCCAACACGTCCAGATGGGTACATTTATGCTAGGCATGGTCCTATTTTTCACCCAAACATGTTGAAACAGTCCGAGCTACATTGTACCGACGATATCCCTAAAGAGTCCAAAGTGTAAAAAGGTAGCAATCTTTGACAAGATGTTACTCGAAAACCATGTCACTTAGAAACATTCCGTTTGAGGCAACGTGATTACGTAGAGTGCTTCTACAATAACCTCTCTCAATTTTTATATCTCTGAGACATTTGCTCGTGGTGAAAGGTTTTCTGCTGCCCCAAAAATTGTCAGAAGGAGGCAGTGTAAAGTTGCAAAGCATTGCTAAGAAATCCTCAATACTCAAACACTCCAATGAACTGAAGCAACTTCTTCTTAGGCACAAATGTAAGGGTACACAAGGGAAAAATGGTGCCTAGATGACTTAGTGCATTTCTATGACTTCATTCACATGTTTAAATGTTTGAGAAACTCTCCTTTACTAAGCACTTGTCCTCATGTCAATGTTAAGCTTTATACCTCCTAGGCGCTCATTTAGGTGATGTCATTAGATACAACTTACCCTTAGGCACCAATGTAGCTTCTTCAATCCATCACACTTCTAGGTGCTCAAATTTGAGGTCTTAGACTTGTATCTTATTCCTAGGCACAATTGGATGATCTTCCTAGATCTAGGTGCTCATGATGGTGGGAAATTACATGAAGGGGCGCCTAAGTCCAATTTGACTTTGTATTTGATATTTTATGACTCCAATTGACTAGGAATGGCTCAATTTCTAAAGTGCTGACTCAATAATGTAAGTTTAAGGTCTTTTCCTCCTAGGCACCAATTTATGAGTTCACTAGATGCAATTTCTCCTAGACTTGAAGATTGTGAAAGAACTTGAAGCTTGGATGGATGTCTTCAAATGTTCGATGAAGAAGTGTTCCAACTTGAAAGGTCCTTTGAAGTGTAGATATTGATGATAACACTTTCCCTTATATGTGAAGTAGATGACTTCTCAAGGAGGCTTGAATGTATCAAAGGGACTTGAAATTGAATGGATGTCTTTGGAATGCTTGATGATGATGAGAAGTTCCTTTGGAGCGGCTACATGCTGATCTTGAAGCGATGATTGATGAAGAATCTAGTTGATACTTGAAGATGAATGGAACTTGAAGTGATAGATGAAAGTCTTCAAACATGATGCAAATGGTGATGTCATTGATGAAGAAGACTTGAAATATATCTTGTTGTGACCTCTTGGAGCAGCTACCTCTTGAAGTGGTGTTTCCTTGGCAGTGATTACTTCCATCTTAACTCTCGGCATGAATGAATGTGAAAGGCTCCTTTGGAGCAGCTACATGATGACTCTAGGCAACTCTAAGCTCTTGCTCCTACCTTTTCCTTCAATCTTCCTATAATAAAAACCAAGAAACACATCAATCCTCATGATAAACATTTTATAACACAAAGGAATCCTCTTTAAACATGGAATAATCTTACTACAAATCTAGGTGCATATATAGGTAAAAAGAAGAGCAAAGGGCGCCTAACACAAGTTGGTCCATATTTATCACTTTAAATGATTTCAAACAATTGTAATGGATTAAAGAGGTCAATCTCCCTTAAGAGATTCATTCAAAAGGTGTCTTTCAACTTGGGCACTCATTTGAGTTGGGAGGAGCTAGAATTTGCGCCTAGATTGGAGATAGATATTTTGGCTTATTTGATGATGGTCTCAAGTCTCTCTACCAAAGCGCATTTTGATGATGTTCTTATTTAAACTCTTATGAAGACTATCTTATCCCTAAGCACTCATCCTCATGATTTTCATGCACTTAGACTTCAAGGCACCAAAACTAGTAGGAAAATTCACAATGAGCACCTTTGCTTTGGAAGAATTTCTTATTGATCATTAGGCACACTTTGGAGTTGATATGTACTTCCTTTACTTCCATGTACTCAATTCATCATAATTATTGTCAAAGTCTTCTCCAAGTTGATTGATAACATGCTTCTTGATGTTAAGATCCTTCATTGACTCCTTAAATCTAGGCGCTCATGATGGTGGGAAATTACATGAAGGGCGCCTAAGGTTCAAGATAGGTTCTTTCCACTCATCTTAACTTTTAATCATTGTAGTTAATCTCAAAAGACATCATCCAAAATGAGAAACCTCCAAGACTTGTCATTGTAAGTTGATTTCCTCCAAGGCGCCAATACAAGGTTCTTTTGAAGGCAAAGGGCGTCTAGGCTTATGGGGCTCAATTTGATGTATTTATTGAAAGCTTAAGGTGAATTGATGCTTATTGAAAATGCCACTTAGTCCTTCATTTGCATTCTAGGTTCCATTTCCTATTGAATTATATACTCCTCCTCATGCTAGGGCACCATAATGAAGTGGTTTAGACAATAGGTGCGCTTCACTTACTAGAGGCTTGTTCTCCTTCCAGCTTAGGCGCACTTTTATGGTGGAAAAGGTGTCAATGGGCACCTTGTCTTAAATGAATGCTCTCTCCAAGTTGGGCACCCTTTTGAGGCTTTATGAGTTGCAAATTGCGCCTTAACCCTTCATGCTTATTGCTCAATGTTTGAATGTTTAAGAAAGTCTCCTTTAGGTGCTCATCTTAATGACTTTTTCTCAAGGCGCAATCATCCTAATGACTTGGATATTCATCCTAGTGTTTCAGGATATCAAGCTACCAAACTTAGTAATTTTCAGGATCTCAAACATAAAGAATAACATGATGATTCATTTTTTTGTATTGCATATAGTTGACATTGTATGCTACTCATAAAGAATATTAATATTTTCTGTTCAACATGATGATTCATTTTTTTTAAATACAACTTTTATCTTTTAGTTCCAAAATGAGGTTTAGGTGATACTTGAATAACAATAGCTAGCTTATTGGATCAACAAACATCCTATGTAATACAATTGGACTTGAAATATTTGAAGTAGCCATCTACAAATATCCATTCAAACGTGGATTTATAATGCAAGTATGGACTCCATCAATAAAAAAGATTTGTATTAACCAAATATCCATATAGACATACATCAATATTTATCGATATAAGTATAACATATATACAAAATAGCCATATAGGCTTACAAGAATGCCATATAGGCATACAATGTCAACTATATATAGTACAAAATATATGTCCACAAATGCCATATAGGCATACAACAAAGGAACACAATAAAAAGTCATTCCCCTCTGGCTGGTGAAGAGAATAGATCACGGGCAGTCTTTGATCTTCTAGGGGATGGAGACGGGCATTCGGGTGGTCTGCTACGAACCCGAGGGTTGCTCCTCCTATTTAGTTCTTCCTGCATCTTTAGCTGTTACAATAAAAAGTATAGACATTAATATATAGAAATTACATGTTATAAAAAATGAAACATTTAACAAAATAATCACTTACCGCTACCATATAATCTGTCTCCTCACTTGCCTCAGTAGCAGGAATAGGCCATGGTGATGTCATGTCCTATAGAAACCATCCAGTTAGAAATTAAACTTCAAATCAATAATCTTTTGATTTTTCAAAAATAGACAACTATAACAATGAATGTAAATTGAAATTTACTAATCTGCCTCATACCCTTGTCAATGCCATGGAGCTATGAATCGCAGAGGTCACACCATGCTCCATTGCCCTATGAACATCGGGAGGTGTCTCCGCAGCTTGCATCATTTGGAAATAAAACAACATTATTCAATTACGAAAACTATAATAGTGATGCAAATCATGGCTCCTAACATACACACACGTTCATCTAAACATGGAAGTACACACAATAAAGCACACAAGTCACATACAAAAATATAATAAGTACAATTCATTCATTAAACTATTTATTTTATTACCTCCGTGAAGCTTTGAAGTCCACCACCATTGGCAGGTGTTGCCGTGAAATCTCTAATATTAACCTATTCAACATCCAAAATTAGATATTAGAATACCATTCATATAATGATGCTATTCACATGTAATATTTATAATTGTTTACTAGTTACATACCCCAATAGTAGATGATCTAGTGTAATATGCAGGTGGAGAACCACTGAAAACTGCATCAACGCTATGACCCTAAAATTTCATTAAAATCATCAAACTAAATTAGTTAATCTTGCATTTCAAAAATGAAATTTAATAAATTAAATTCAATAAACTTGCTAATATTTACCTGAGTATCAAGGCCAAAAGTCTCACTCAGGAGGGTATCTGTCATCACCATCTGCTCAGCTGTAGATGTAGCTTGTACACTTGCATCCTGATATCCATGGGGTCATAACCACAGGCTAACCCACAAGCTTGACAAGCATGGGGTGGGACCCTACTCCTCGCACTATCTCCCAACCCGCTCTGTGCTGCAGGACTGGCATGCTCTATGATGCTCTGGGTCAAGGCACTAATGGACTAAAGTGTATCGACCTCAACACTCTCCTTCACAATGGAAGGGATAGAAACATGCTCATGGGCTAGTCTGCTGATTACTCATCTCACTACCCATTGTGGGTCAAGACGTGCCCCTAGTCTATCTTGTGCTAACCCCCCACCTCTACCCTGGAAGTCCCGCATATCAAAATAGTTTGGCACTTTATTGAGGACAAACTCGCAGTAGAGTTTCCTCAAAAAGTATTGCGGGACCTCATTATTATTGCATGGAGGATGGTCAAAAACCATCCACCACCTCTACTCAAAATTGTCCCTTATCGCTTGGTTGTTGCACTAATGGATAGGGAACCTCTTGCATGTAATGGGTGGAGGTTGATTTGTTTGTGGGTTTGTGAAAATCGAACAAAAGTCTAATTTTGTAATTTGTAATTTTTTCACATCTTGGTATGACAGCTTGTCTGCATAATAATCTCTAAACTCTCTCCTCTTATCCGTCCAACTAGTTATTTGCTTGCTAATTGAATCTACATTTGATAACATAGATTCAAGAGATTCAGCAAGCGTGGACCTATGCAAGGTTGAAGTGGAAGGATCTTTCAACCTTGCAATTATATCTTCAATTTCTTTTTTATTGTTTTCAATTTTACCCATTATATTTTCTTGTGTTCCAGGGGCATGTCGAGGAATGGATGGAGGAGGTTGTTGTTTCGTAGGATTTTTTAGATTTTGAGGAGGAGGAGGAGGTGCATTAACATTTCCTGACAATTAACGAAATTTACATCAAAAATCAACTCAAGCCTACCTATTTAGAAACAAATTCAAACAAAAAAACTAATAAAACTCAGTCCTTTGGCGTGCTCGACGTCGTGGAGGCATTTTGGCAACGAATTGCAAAGATTTTTGTGTTGAATTGAGATCTCCAAAATGCGAGCGCACTTCCTAGGGTTTGTAGGCCACTGGTATATAGGAGGAAAAAGAAAAGAAATGAAGTGAAGTGCTTTTTTTTTAAATTTATAAGAAGTAATAACGTGCTCGTGTTATAACGCGAGCGCGTTATAGTTTGGTTTTGACAAGCCTTAGGCTCGTCATTACCAAACCATAACGCAAGTGCGTTATAACGCGCTCGCGTTATGTATTATTTTTTTTTCAAAACAATGTGGCCACTTTTTGGCCCCCCATCTTTTTGTACTTACCCATCATTGGAGTTAAGGTCATCCCTAGAGTGATCACTTCTCTAGGTAAGCCTTCCTAAGAGGTTATAAAGGGTAAAACAAACAATGCTTTTGATACTCAAAATTATGTAGTCATGTAAGAGGAGATCAAACACATGCGTTTATTTACCAAAACAAGTCGTTCTTTTAACCTTTAAGAAAAGTGTGATAAAAAGATGCAAGTTGTGAATGCAAGAAGGTGTTTTTGATCCTCCAGATTGTGTAGGCATGCAAGAGGAGAGCATACACACCAATCTTGAATGGTTCACAAACTTTACCAAACACTTCAAACACTAGTTCTTTTAAAGACCCAAAATCAAATGTGAAAAATGTGAAGAGGAAGGTGTAAGAGGGTGTTTTTGATCGTCAGGATCATGCTAAGCATACAAGAGGAGAGCATACACACCACTCCTAGATGGCCAACAACTTCTTCACCAAACACTTGTTCTTTAAAATCCCAAAATGAAATGTGATACAAGCAACCTATTATACTAAAGATATAAAGGTTGGAATGAGTGCACCTTATGTTTTACTCCATAGCTTCCAATGAGTAGATCCTTTTTGATGTAGATCTATTTATGCAAGTGTTTTCCCTACACACAGATAAAGACAACAAAGCAAAAAAATACAAAAATGCTAGCAAGAATAATAAAGGGGATCAATATTATAATGCTGTTAGGGGATTAGTTTAAATCTTACACAAAAAACACATATTTATGTATGAATGTTTATATAGAAAATGAAAATGAATTTTTGTGTTTTTATTTTTATAAAGAGAAGGAAGAGAAGTCGACTAAAATTGTCAACCAGCTGATGGATGTCGACCAAGTCAATGCAGGGTTGATCACTCTGCGATTTAAAATATTGATTGGGCCAATCACTCTATGATTTAAAATGTTGTTGAAGAATGTTGTTTCCCATAGAGAATGCTGTAGACTACAGAGAATCGAAACAACAACCAAAAAATATGGAATGTTTCTACTTGTTCAGTTGTTTGATGTCCTTTTGAACTTAGATTTTCACAGTGCAAGGTTTTTTGTTAGAAAACATTATTTAATATGACATTGGTGCACACTTTTACACTTCTACATGCTTTTACAGTTTTACTTTTCTTATTGACGGTGATCTGAAACACCGATACAAAAAATACAGGTAGAGTTTTATCTATTAAAAAAACTAGGGTATCAATATGTGAAGTTCATATATTTGGAGTATAAATGGAGGTGGTAGCATATAGGTGGATCTCACTCATATTTCTCATTAAATATGGTTAGCTGGTAGTGACAGCTTGTAGATTGATCTCAACCACAATGAAA
This sequence comes from Cunninghamia lanceolata, assembly GCA_027924645.1. Classification (NCBI taxonomy): domain Eukaryota; kingdom Viridiplantae; phylum Streptophyta; class Pinopsida; order Cupressales; family Cupressaceae; genus Cunninghamia; species Cunninghamia lanceolata. The sequence continues at coordinate 6,199,473 of BSBN01000942.1, forward strand.
TTGAAACTGTGAACCAAATCGATGAAGGTGGAGGAATTTGGAGGCTGATCAAGAACACCAAGTCCTCGATCGCACTAGCATAGAAAGATCTTCAAAAAGAGTGCTAGATTGAAAGAAGGAATAAGAAGATAGTAGTTATGGCTTAAGCACGAGAAGAAAGTTTCTTGGAGGTTGAAGCGGCTTCAAGAGTAGATTGAGTGTGAGAAGGCTAGGAAGCGCAGAGAAAAAATTGAGGAAATAGAGTCTAAAGTGAGGGCTCTTAGGGAAGAAGAAAAGGTTTATTTGGATCGACTGGAGAAAGATTATAGCTCAAGCAGCTTGCTCGATTGCATAAGATGAAGAAGTGAATAAGAAGACTGTAAAAATTATTGCCTATATAGTTTGTACAACTTCTGCAGACTACATACAACCTAATTAAAAATAGACGCATAAAAAGCACAAATCCACTAAGCTTCAAAGAGATGCAAACCGTGTAGAAGAAAAACACCTTCAACACTATGCTTGAAATTCATTGACAAGTTTGGAAGTGGGAAATGTAAAACCAAACCACTCTCAAATAAACAAATCACAACCTATCATAAAACTAGAAAACTTGAAGACTTCAAACTAGAAAACTTGAGGCCAACTGGGATGGGAAGGCGACTGGTGGTGGCACCTCCAGAAATCCTTTGCAATATTTGAAGACCATAGACCACAACCAAAAAATGAAGAATGGGATTTGTAAACTGTGAAACTTGGCAAAAAATGGCGTCCTCTCTGATGAGTAATCAACAAAACCATGAACAATGAAACATTTGCAGGATCCAAAAATAGATTAGAATAGGGGCGTGTGCCGCATGGTGGACGCCAAAATGTGAGCATTAGAAATGTAGATAATCAACAAATGCATCAAAACAATAGAATACAAATAGATAGCTACAAATCTATGCTACACAATAGAGCAAATGATATTAAACTATAAATGTAAATATAACTATCAACAATCAAAACAAAATAGCCCTACTATTTATAAATTGTGATCCTTGTGATCCAAATGCTCTCAGATTCGTATAACTGTGATAGCTTGAATGCTTGACAATGATAGAGTGCTTGAGTGATTGAGTGCATGATAGTTCGAGAATCAAAATAATTGCGTAAGGCCAAGATGAGAATTGATTCAAAAATCAAAATGACAATGTAAGGCTAAGATAATAAGATGGTTCGAAAATGGCTTAGAGGAGGGGCTTATATGCTTTTCCTTGAAAAGAATGGAGGGTTGAGATTGAAAGAAACTAAATTATGATAAATGTTTGAGAATGGATGAGACAACAATCCATAAGTTAACTAAGGAGTTACATCCAAAAATCAAGGGATTGCAAGGAGTTATCTTCCAAAAATCAAGGAATTGACATGTTAACTCAAAGTCAATTTTGAAGGTGGAGATTGAGTTAAGACAAAAAGCCACGGATTTAGGAATTTAAATAATAATAATAATTATTTATCATCCAAAAATGGTTGGAGGAATAAATAAGATTTTATTATTTATTTTAAGAAGAAATGTGAAGGAGATTAAATAAATTTGATTGATTTATTTAATTATAGCTAATTAAATAATTTTTATATTATTTAATCCTGAGAGATGGTGAGGAGAATAACTATATATAATTTATTTAATTATTAGGAAAGAGGTCCATAAATAATTAAATTAAATTAAATTATTTGTCGGAAGAATAGTTAGATTAATTAAATAATTAATATTATTTAATTATTTTTGGTAGAAGGAGAAATAATTATTTTAAGAGGAATAATTAACTTAATTAAATAATTGACATTATTTAATTATTTTTAGAAGAAGGGGGAAATATCAGATTTAATTAAATAATTAATAATATTTAATTATTTAATTAATAAGGGAAACTAGAAGAAATATGCAAGTGTGATGAAAATGCAAATAATACTTTATGTTAATTTTGGGTGTCCACAACAACAGAGACGAGATTGCAAGTGTGTGTCAAGGAATAGAAAGAGGTGGAAGTGAGGTTTGTGGTGAAGTAGAAGGTGTAGGAATGTGTTGATGAGATGTCCTGGATGGGATTGTGCTTTGTGGAAGGTGTGATAAAGATGGACCTAGTTGATAGGCATGAGATGAAGTTAGATCATGGGGAGATGGAGATAGAAAGGTCATACCACCTATTTGTTGATCATGAGTTGGGTATTGAGATGAATGGCCTTGAGGGTTTTCAATGGTGGGTTGTGATGATGAATCAAGGCAGATGAGATCATTAAGTTTCACCCTATCAAAGTTAGAAGGGAGTTTAGCTCATTCCATATAAATTTGTTCAAGAAAAACATCTTTGTGTTAGCTCACACATTGGTTCATCTTAGTGTTAGTATCTTCGTTTCTAATGAAGGCCATGAATTGAGGTGAGTGCTCAAGTTGATCAATAAGACTTCCATGCTCAATTCCATTATCGGGATGAACATGAGGTGAAACTTGGATTTAATTTATATATGATGATCCATGAGTTTCTTAGCTTGGGACCTAGTTATAGGGGGCATAAAATGATGATGTGGTTAGGATGATGCGGATTGGTGGATGCGAATGGGAATAATTAGGTTTAATGGATAATGAGGGTTTGGATTATATTTAGGATTAAGATCAAGATGCAAGACCCTAGTAGGTTCAGTTTGATGGATGGGGATAGATCTCAATACTTAAGATAGGCTATGTTCTTAAGCAGAGATTTCTATGGATTGATTTCTACTTAAGATAGGCTAGATTCTTAAGCAAGAATTGATAGGATTTGATGATAGATTAAAATATGATTGGGATTGATCAAGGACTTAATCTCAATTCAAGGTCTATGGATGGAAGAGGATGATGTAAAGGACAACTTGACTTGGGGGATGAAGTAGATGGTGGGGGTTGGAAATGATGGACTAAGGTATGAGGTCTTTGGATTATGGTGTGATGACTTGGATTAGGTATTTTTCATGGATAATGGATGTGGCTTAGAATATGGATCTCAAATGAATCAACCCTTGGAAATGGAGCTTGGTGTCTAAGAGTCTCTCAAAGTTGGACTATGGACTCTAAGATGGAAAAAATGCATGCAAAAGTTTTGATGTTTTGGATAAAGTGGATAATCACATGTTTAGCAAAAAGAATACACACCAAACACATGAATAAACCTAATTTATTCAAGTAGGAGTATCTTCTAATGTAGGCCCACCAATGGAAATTAATCCATTAATACCATTCCCAAGATCAGATAGCTAGGGTGTGTCCTTCGTACATAGGAGATCCCTTTCCTTGGAGGCCTATTTACCCCGTTCCACTATCCAAATTTTAAACTTTTCCCATATCAAAACCCCTGTACCAAGTCATCATTTTGGTTACAATTTGCCAATGCCTTGCTTCTTGTGTCAACCATGTCGATAGCTTGTTAACGAGACGTCATACTTTGTCTTGTTCATTCTCTCTCTCCATTGAAGCGTTCCAAGTCAAATTTTACATTGAAACAACTTAATAATATTATTTTGTGTCAACTTTTATTTTACACTAAGCTTGCGTCAACTTTTATTTTTTGCAAAGTTCGCGTCGATTCTAATTTTTCCGCAAACCTCGCGTCAACTTTTGCTTTCCGCTAAGTTTGCGTTAACTTTCGAGTTTGGCTAAGTTCACACACGTTTTGACTTTTGGCTAACCAAAACCAAAGGGCGTAATTTTTCAAGTTTGGAGAGATAAAAAGAAAAGAAATCCATTTTCACTTCTTACGAATAGTAATAACTCCACTCCTCCATGTCCATTAATCTCTCCTACAATTTAGGAAGTCATCTTCAAAATAAGCTTCTTTGTCTTTAAAAGGTTGTTTTTATTATTAAAAATAATTTTCTACTCCTAAAGACATGCCAGATGCGATGTGGAAGGAGACGTGGTTTCTAAAACAAACTGAAACTCCATTTTAACATGCCCTCTCTCACATGTTGATGTGGACACATGATGTTGTACCAGAAAGAAATGTGGTCTTGAGTAATAGCTGGATGGTTGATCAAGTTTTAACTATTTTGTTTCTATTCGAATGCCTCAAAGAAATATAGCCTCAGTGAATTCAATGCATGCATGGTTTGAAGGATGCTACAAAGAAATGTGGTTTCATAGAATGCAATGATGGTGGTTTTGTACAAAATACTTATGAGGCTGCAGTAACTGTGAAGCAAATGTAATTGTGGATGCAAAACTAAAATCCAAAACTTTTGTCAGCTTTTTAGTTTCAAAACCACTGTTTGTGCAAATAACAAACTCATGCTTTTATTATCAGAAGAATTTATTAGTTTTGAAAGTGCCTTAAGTTGCTGTGGAAGAAGCTCCTTCAGATGTTTATCCCATGTTACCAAGTTGCATCAGCTTTAAAACTAGTTTTATCAACTTCTAAAGAAGTCGATTAAAGAGCTAATAAGGTAGTTATTATAACTACTTGTATCATGGGTTTTATTGCAATAAGTTTCAAGGTTTTTGATGTAACTCCATAATCCAAAGCCTCCACCAGCCTCTCTCTCTCTCTATCCATGATCACTACCAACCATCATACTCCCAGCTCATGTCAAAATGGGAACTATCAAACTGAGTATCAACATCCATTAAAGTATAATAGAAAGTGAATTTAATTACAAATACTATGGCAGACATATGTTTCATGCAGAAGCATAGATGCAACACATGAATAGTTTGACATGATGCACCAGCCACCATTGTTGCAGAAGGATGTGTACATGGAATGCAACAATCACATTATTAAAGATGAAGATGTTTGTCTACATAAGATTGATCTGTTCATAGGGTTTCATAAGCCTTCATGTATATGCAATCATAGACTGATAAGGTCGATGAAAGGAAGTGCCACAATTTCTTCTTACTACAGATGACCCCTGCGGGGAACTCCTCTACATATCTTCAATTCTTACAGACTTGTACTCTCAAGAACATTGCTTCGCAAGGGAAAAATGCTTACTCTTTCAACACACACAAGAAAAAAAAAGACATCTGGTCATGGTGATCATAGTTACAGTAGAGTAAAGATGTGTATTCTCATGAGGTAGTCACACTATTTCACCGAATGCAACAAACTAATTTCCTGCCTAATGAATTCATCTTCAGAAATGTACTCCTAACTTTTGCCAAAATGGGATATGTACAGGAACATATGGACAATCGATAGAGCATAATGAAATGAGGATCTTTGTCAGATATTATCATTTGGAAATATGTTAGTAAGACCTATATGCAGAATGTGGAAACATTGACATAATATGTGAGGTTTGTGACAATCAGCTTTGAAGAAATCCTCTCAAATGGATGCAATGATTACAAGATATACACAAATGTGGTTTCATTGAAAAGGCTTTAGAAACTCTCTAGCAAATGCTATTTTCAAGTGTGGAGCGAAATTCTACAACCTCTACTAGTATCTTTCTCTGCCTGCACCATAAAGACACAAGGATTGGTAATTTTTGTCAGATATTATATTTGGAAATACTCTGGTAGAGATGTATACCGATTGGAAACATAGACAAGGGCACATGAAGCTTTTGATAGGCTGCAATGTAGAAATATTGTCTCATGGTATGCAATGATTACAGGGCACAGAAAATTTCAAGCAAATGCAATTGACAGGTGGAAAACTGAACTACTCAACCCTTGCCAGCATCCTCCTCGCAACATGGACAAGCCATTTGGACCGTTTTATACTTCCTCAAAGCAATGTGGTCTCAGAGACTACAATGATTGCAATATATACATAAAATGAGGTTGTTGTAAAGGCTTCGAGTCTTTCAAAGAAAATGCAATTGGTTGTTAAAAAAAAAAACAAGTTCTGTGGCCATTTGCCTGGGTCATCCCCACAGGCACCAAATCAAGGATTTTAGAATAAGGTTTAAACATCCATTAAAGTATAATAGAATAGCATTTCTTTTTAGATATCATAATTACAAGTGTGTTGTCAAACATGCATGCAAAATGAGAAGCTAAAAAAAGGGGCATGTGAGCTACTTAGCCGCATTGATAGGCATGAGTGCAAAATGGCATTGTAACTATTTTATAAAGTACCTCAAAGACATGCCATTGCATGGAATGCCATGACTACAATATATGCAAAAATTAAAAAAAAAACTGATTTGTTGAAGGTGAATATGGTAGATGGATGGTTGCCCATCAAAACACAACTATTTTGGTAGATATACTTACATAATATAAAAGCATAAGACAAGGCATGGAGATTGTTTGATAGAATGCCTTAGAAGAAATACAATATCAAATTATGAGTTCAAATATCCTTATGTTGTTTATGGAGAAACTTTTACTCTCATGTATCACAACCAAAAGGATGTTTCTTGTCCTTGTTTTATTGCACGTTTCACACCAACTGTGCACGGAAATCTTTGCCCTATATGTGAGCTTGTAGTTGTGGGTTCAAATGCTTTGGGTTTACTTTTTCTCGTACACACAGATAAGGTTAGTCATGGCACAAAGATGCTATTGGTGTTGTGGGTGTTAGCCTTACATAATCAAAGAGATTTGTGGTTTTCATTCTCGTCTATATAACACATAATGCTACACAATCTCTTGCACTTATAGAAATGATAAAGTATATTCATTTGAACAAGGTACATTCAGTGTTGTCAAGGGAACTATGGTCCGAGTCACTATTCTTGTTGTTTCAATGAAGTTTGGTGTGGTAGCACCTACACTAGGATATATTGCTTCAAAGGAAAAGAGTTTGGTGAAGAAGTGATTATGTTCCTGACAAAGTCAATAGAAAATGGCTATCATCATACATATCAAGACTCCCAAGAACATGTGGATGGATGGTTTTACTCAGATTCACCGACCACTTGGTGTCATCATCTCCCATGATCCAACATCATCAGGGAAGGATAGCTGAGACACAACATTGCAATTGAGTTTGAGGAAGGGCCTCAATATGCATGTTTGGGTTATTTTAGGGGAAAAGAGAAAGTTAAGGAATGCTTTTAAGACTTCCCAAGCAGAATCTCTATGCTCAAAAAGGAATCAATCCATATTTTATATGCATGAATAGAGGAGTCTAAAATTCAGATATCCAGAGGAGTCATCAACATTCAGTGAAGTTTGACCACCAACATGAAGCAGATGGAGATGGAAAGGACTCAGTGAAATGCACAACTTGAAAGTCACAAGTTCTAATTACCTTTTTGTAAAAGTGACTTATGTCACTTGTTGTAACTAAAAGTTAGAAAATGAACCTTGTTTCTAGAAAAGCGATGTAAAAAGTAACTAAAAATAAGGTTTATTATTTTTCCAAAAAGGTAGTTATGAAGTAGTTGTCAGGTAGTTACAAAGTAGTTACTAGGAGAAGCCTATAAATACAAGGCTATTTCATATGTAAAGGGGGAACTCTTTAGAGAGAACTTTTATAGGGCGAACTTATGAAGAAACTTCTTGGAACATTTTTGGTCTTACACATTGTATAGTTTACTTTTGGAATCGTATAATTTCGAAAAGATAATGAAGAATGCATTTCAGTTCGTATTTTCTTGATGTATTTCTGAGTTATGATTACTAGTTTCTCGTATGTCAAATTGGTGATCTTTCTATGCATTTGTGCAAATCAAAGTTATCCATTGAAGCATGCAATTGGGGTGATGAAGCACAATCATGTCTCGGTATCCTGATTTGAAAGTGTTAAGATAAATTATCTCCTCGTATGTTGAGATTTGCCATCTTTCTTCATCATTGTTGCACATATGTCATGAAATTCATCATGGAGTTTAGGAAAGTGGTTTCTACCTTTGTGGTGAAACCCCCTTGTACTTTTTAATAAGATTGTGAAACTCCTGTTGGTTTTCATACGTCTACCACGAGGGTTTCTATATGCCCAATTCTCCTGTTATTTTTCTTTTCTTCCTTTTTGTACTTTCAGGATAAAAGTACACAAAAACCACAAATACCCCCATCATACAAGGCAGCTGCCCCTCTCAAACGCAGAGGAAGATCGTTGCTCTATCGTGATCTCTCCAACTATTGGGACAATTTAGTCACTGCTGAAAGGGCAACAAGCATTTTCAAAGGTTATTCTGTGGTGACAAATCTGTTTACCAACAAAGCCTTGATGCTTTCCCCAAGGAGCCTCTATCTCGACTCAAGGGCGTACATGGTGAGTAACTTAATGGGGTGGTTTGTGTCCCTTGCACCACACTAAAAAATACATAAAAGGTCTTAAACTAGGCTTGTACAAGTTCTCTAAGGGTGCCCCTATATACGCAAGGTATGTGGGTCTAATCCATGAATACTAGTCCATCTACAAGCATGAGATGGGAACAAAGGCTCAGATGATCTCTTCACCTTGTGTCCTGAATCACCAGGGGCCCCAAGGTTGTGCTAAACATGATAATGACTAGATTAGGTACAACTTTCATTCTCCCCTTTCATATACACATGTCAGAACACATGTTTGAGGTCATCCCTTAGGGTGATGAAATCCCCAAGCAAGCCTCCTAATGGGAAAGGTTAATGTTAGGTGTTTTTGATCTCCAAGATCGCACAAAGCGCAAGGAGAGAACATACGCACACTAACACACCTTGGGTGAAAAAAGTGAAGAGGTGTTTCTGATCCTCAAGATCACCTAGTGGTGCAAGAGGAGAGAATACACACACACACTTGATCCACACAAACAAGATTAATTTAACCTTAAAAATTAAAGTGTGTTGTCAAAATGAATGTGTCTAAAGGGAGCTTGTAATTCCCAAGATCATTTTTCAATGTGATGGAAGAGCATATGCACACCTTAGGACACAAGCAAGCTCACCAAACAAAAAAACACAAAGTTTCAGATGATAAATCTTTGACAAGCAAACCTACAACACACTTGTTAGTAGTTTGATAGATTTTAGCCTTTGACAAGAGAACCTACAAACAAGTGTTAGCTCAAAAAATGATAAATCTACAAAAAAAATAGATGTTAGGATACAATAGATTAGATGGCACCGATAGATTCCTTATGATTTTCAATACAATTTAAAAAAAAATCACCGAATTTCAATTCTGTATGCAAAAGTTATGAGAAATTGAAGTTTGATGTATTGTTTCATAGGAAAAAGCATCATTTTACAGGCAAAAGTGATATTTTATAGGCAAAAGGACCATTCTATAGCAAAAGTTCCATTTTACTAGCAAAAGTGCCAATCTACGGGCAAAATCATTGAAGGATAGTTAAAAGCGCTAAGATATAGCAAAAGTGTGACGATATAGAGCAAAAGTGCTAAAACAAAATCAAAAGCACTAAACCACACACAAAAAAGATTATACCATAGTGCAAAAGCATCGATATGTAGACAAAAGTGTGGATCTATGGCAAAAGCATGACTTTACAGGAAAAAGTGTCAATCACATATGGAAGCATTGAGGCATAGATGAAAGTGTTGAACCATAGCGAAGGTGTTATCCTACAAATATAAGCATAAAACTACAATCAAAAGTGCATTTCTAGAAAATATAACTACAAAATCACTAAATTTTATTGAAAATTCATTTGTATTAGGGACGTGGGTCCCACCAGGCATGCCAAAAATGTGTATACAAAAATATGGAATATAAAAATAGAAACAATAAACAATGAAAGCATCTATTCAATACCTACATCACCTTAAGAGCAAAGGACTAAAGAAATCAATTGAAATAACAACAATGTTACCACAATACAATGGTGGATGTGCTCTAATGATATTTTGATAATGATTTTGATATGTTGGTTGCTCACTTTGATAGCATAACTTTGCATAATAAGGAGACTTCTCATCAAAATGGCTTGGTTGATGTTTGATTTATAAATTTTTGGATGATAGGATGAATGGCTAGGATTAAGAGGTGCAATGGATGGTTGGGATTAAGAGGTGGAAATAGATGGCTAAGATTAAGAGGTACAATATGAAATGGATGGTGGAGATTAAGAGGTGAAAGATAGAAGCTTCTAGGGCATTCTTATGTGAATGGCTAGGATTGAGAGATGTAGTATGAAATGAGTGGTGGAGATGAAAAGTTAGTTTGAATTTTGTGGCTCTTATTTATTATTTGTGGTAAGAGGATGAGGATGAGGACAAGTGAAAATTAATCAAATAATAAAATTATTTAATTAATTATTGAGAGGAATGATGTGTGAGGATAAATTAATTAAATAAATAAGATTTATTTAATTAATTTGACAAAAGGGAAAATGGATTAAATTAATTAAATTAATATGATTTATTTAATTAATTTGGGAACTATGGTAAATAGGTCAATTAAATAAATATAATTTATCCAATTAATTGGATGATGGAAAAGGATGAAAGAGTCTAGGACAAATATGTTGCAAGGTGACATAAGGTGGTGTCAAAGGTGATGTCTAGGTGATGTTAGGACATGATCAATTTCATGTGTCTATAGTTTTAACTCAAGATTGTTCATTGCCTCAGGATCATGCTTCTTCTTGACCTTCTTTGACTATTACTGATGTTGGAAATGTGTTAAATGTAGCTACTGGCAATGCCTCTATGCCCTTTCCTAGCATTGGGATCATTGTGTTGATTTCCAGTCTTTTGAACAATGTTTCTCCTTGCTCTTATGTGGTGGTTGTTGGAAAAGCTTCTATAATCTATGAAATCTTTTCATCCTCCTTCTAAAGAAAAGCTAGCACCTCTTCCCGATGCTCATTCCTCCCCTATTGTGGTCCTTGGACATGACATGGTTGATAATGAGGAATTTTTGCTAAAAGAAGTTTGATCTACAAATTTAACCAATTGTGGCCATGTCTCCCAGATTTATGTCTAAATTTTATGGCACTAGAAGCCTCTCATTGAGGGTAGAATCAAGATTTACTCCTATGTTAGGGGGTTATTTATTGTGTCCTTAGACTGAACCCAAGACAAGGATGTTGTGATGGACGGAAGTTTGTGGATGTGGGGCTAACATTCTCTTTCACTCAAGCCTTGGTTTCCTTCTTTCAATCCTCTAACAAAATCTCTCAATATCATGCTAGTTTGAATTAGACTGCTGAATCTTCATCTTCAATTTTAGTGTGACTCATGTTTTGAATTCATTCGCAATGCTCTTGGTCATTTTTTGAAGGGTGACACTTCTTCAAACTACTCACACACAACCTATGCCCACATATTAGTGGACATCAACTTATCCAAGGCTCTTCCTAGGGATACAGTCTTGTAGGTGGAGGATTAGCCTAGGATTCAATCTATCAATTACAAGGGTCTCCCCTTTTTCTATAGGTGATGCTTTGATATTGATCATTTGGCTTTCGACTACACCTATTCTAGCCACAAGTTAGGATCAAATTCTTGGTGGGGGAACACCCTCTTCCACCACCTAACTATAGATCCTAAGGACTCAATCTCTAATGTGGAGGAGCCTCTTCCTTATGTGCCCCAGATAGTGGACTCTATTGTTGGTTTCAATGCTATTTTACATGTTGATAGATCTTCCCTAGGTCCTACTCCCGGTACTCCTATGTTGGATTCCATCCCCCTTGTGGTGGAGGCTACTAAGGATCTTTCCCGTGTTGAGACTACAAATTTAGCTACGATTCTGCATTCAACTTCCCCAACTAGGTATCTTATGTCCTTTCCTCATGTAGTGCTCCTCTCTCCCCTTTCTATGAGGAAATGGACAATTGTGTGTCTTGGATAGTTGTGCAAAGGAGGAAGAAAGGTATTCCTAAATCTATTTCTAAATCCCACACTTGGGTCAAGGGTGTGCAGATTGTCGAGTCAAGATTAGGCTTAGTGTAGGCCTTTAGCCTCGTTGTTTTATGATGTTGCTAGTGTGCTGGTTGTCCCAATATCATTCCTTGTTGTCTTTTTGTCTATCTCTTGATGGTTCTTCATTTTGTGGATGTACAAGTATTTGGACCCTTTCAAAAACCCACCTTTAGCCTTAATAAAAAATTATAGTTAAAACACGAAATTAAAATTGTCAACAATGATAAATTCTAAGAGGGACAATGCAAATACATCTACAACATATCTACTTGGGGACTTCCACCATAAATATTGATTAGGTCAATTAGGATGATGGTGGGAAAGTATTCACCACTTGATATATACATATAAATGTGAGGTGTCAAATAGTTTAAAATCACATTTCAACTAACATGTGGTTTAATAGTAATCTAGAGTGCATGGTTTTGAAACTTGTCCGTTTCTCAAGCAATAGGTTCTAATATTTAATTATAAATTAGACTAACTTGATAAAAAAAGAGCTTTATAATTATATTTGCACATCTGGAAACTTACTTTACACCTTATACAACATTCAATCATCATGTTGTTGATGTTATTATGTCATACTAGTAACTTTTTAGTTGTATAAGATTGTGAAACCACACATAAGGCATATTCTTAAGTTTTGATCCATGTGTATTATAAGGCAAGCCCTTGATAGCATTGAAATATATAACTACATAGCCAACTAACACTTTATTTTCCAATTCAAGCAATGGTAATCATTTCTTCTTATAAATTCCTTGTAACATCATGTTTCCATGAACTTTCATCATTTAAGGGGAGCAATATGGAAAGATATATAATGTTGTTATATGTGTATATTTAATTCTATGCAATCCTCCTTAGGATTCATCCCATGAGGATAACACAAACGTACCTCTAAGTCCAACTTATCATATTCATGTGTAATATATCTTATTTAAATACACAAACTAATATATCTCAATGCATGTTGAACATCATATGTAGATTAATTAAGTAGTATCACCTCCTAGTTAGTTCATGTACTATCTTTTTTTATAAATCTCGGGCTTAACATATCGTTGGTATTAGAGTAGATTCTCACTCAACACCATTATTTATGTGTTCTTCACATCAAATCCAAATAATTGGTATTTTAATCCACCATCAATTTGTTTGGTTTGCAATATTGTAAAGAAGTAATATAACTCAATTTTGTTCTAGTATACAACGAATAATGTCATCACAAATCCAATATGTCTAATAATGAAAGAAAACATGTTCCATAGAAATCTAAAGGATTGTCTTAGAAGATTTAAAAGTGTTACATCCCAAACTTATGATTTAGCTTAATCTATTTTGTGTGGTAATCGAGATGATTAACCATAGTTTAATGATTAGATGTTGTGGAAATATCTGATTTAAGCATTGATTATGTGAATACTGACTAATGTTAGTTAGACATGATATTATATGTTCATATGATTATTTAACTATTATGAATTGCAAATCAGATGATGATGCACTGATCATGATTTTATGATGGTGAGTGTGAACAGGAAATGAATCTTCCTTTGAAGATGGAAGGAGAGTATCATCTGGGAGGAAGAGATAGATGTCGAGAAATGGGTCAAATTGCCATTTGAGTATCGAATTCTTCGTCCTTATGAATCCTTGTAAGTTAGAGTGAGTCGTGTCTTTTCCTTGCTAGTCGATTTCCTTTATGTGTCATCTTGTCGATTGGCTTATCTTGACGATGTTCACATCGACTCGACTAAATGATGTTCCTAGAACATTAATGTAAGTCAAGAGATAGTCTCGTCTAGTGGTGGAGTACTTTCTTGTTTCTTTATTTTTGAACCGGGATTTTGAATCTATTATTCTTTATTATATAATACTAGGGTTTATAGCCGTGAAAGGGGGAGTGTTACTCGACCCCGAAACCTTATTCATTGGTGTGCCATTCTTTTTTTTATGATGCTAGCCTTGGATAACATCATGGTTATTTAACCCATATTATCTTGTTAAGGGACAATATATGAGTTATTAAGGTTTTAACCTCCTTAGAGGTCGACCACCTTGGCATCCCTAATATATGTACGGATTATATTATATTATCCTTGTTATTTGTTAACACTTGGAAGCCATCACCCATGAGGAGTGGGGAGAGAGAATAAAGGCTGAGTGGTAGCCATGATGGAGCCCTCCTTCGTGGACCCACTCGATGGTGGGCTGGGTGGATTGTTAGATCCCGCGAGGTGGCATTCTGAGGATGCATGCAAAGAATTATGTGTCTTGCAATAGGTATCAATGATACCATTGGAACAGAATCATTGTGGAGTGGTTCTCTTGGTAGAGGTTAGAAAAAGAAAAGAGGAAGATTTCCATTGGAGTCTGGAAAAAATGAAAGCACTGCTACAACAATATCAGGGACTGCAAGATAGCTCGGTCTTTGCATATAAGTTAAAGCTTTTCATCAATAATGACATACTATTGTGACTACTTTTACAGGCATGATATCCTTGAGAGATAACGACTTATATTCAATGGTGTTTTGATATAAATTTATGTCTCTGATAACAAAGCACGTCTACTATATCAACTTACAATAGTCATAAGCGAGTGTTAATGACATTGAGGCCGCATATAACTTTAATGAATTCTTTCTGTGGAAATAGTGTGAATTCAAACTATTATCAAAGGCTCATGAGGCTACAAATGTTCTTTTTATGATAATCATGTGAAACCTTTTTGTTGTGATGCCGCTCAGACAACTTAGAGGCCATATTTTTCCTGCAAGATACACATGCAAGATCATGGCATGACGTTAATTAGTCTTCAACCATTATTGAGCCTTGAAACTTTGTTGTTAATGTTTCTTTGTGACTATTTATGAGCTGAGAAGGCATTAAGATATTGTATTTGTTAATGAGCCCGAAAGGGCATTAATGTATGTTGAGTATGTGTAAGCCGTGAGGGTATCCGTTCATGATACCAGTACTACAGTACTGTGCATGTGGTATTAGTGGTAAACTTGGGTTTGTGATGTGTGCACTTAGTTTATTTACAAATCAACATGAAGTAGTTTATATCAACCCTCGACTGTTTTGTATTGGTAATCTTAGTGCATTTAATGCATGCCAATGCTATAATGATTCCTCATAGAACTAGGAAGGTTTAATATTGACATATTATTTTTCTTCTTGGCAGCAATGAATGCATGCCATATTTCCTTTGGGAAAGTTAATCTTTTGATACATACTTATTGCAAGTAAAAGAATGCCATCTTTTTGATTGGCAAATATTCTTATACAAAGTATATGATATCAGGATTCTAGAGGATTCCTTGTGATAGAACCTTTTAAATGAGATTGACCCTATGAGTCATTTTAAATACCCCTCTTGATGATATGAACTAGGTATAAACCTTGGAATAAGGTAAACAAAGTAAACACTAATCGGGTATGGTCAAGTGTCGAAAACATGAATGAACTTATATCATTATGAAAGTACGGAATAAAGTGACATAGATTCACAAGTTCCTTGTTGCCTAAGCAATGAGACCTTTTGGAACGGGTTTCCAAGACAGGAGTTGAATGTCGAAGGAATGGACTAAGATGGTTTTGAACTTATCTATCCAAGACCAAGAAAGGTTGAATTATGTTTACTGTAGGACATGACAACTTATAAGTTGAGTTGAGGTGGTAGACATACAACAACATTCATTACGTTACGTATATGTATGTAAATATTTGGCCAAAGTAATGCATCCGTCTTTGCATGCATTATCAGCCCATAGTGCTCCATATGGCATAATGTCTCCAATAGTGTCATGCATAGTTAGAGTGGATCTATAGTTGTGTGACCACGAGGCATTATGAAGGACACAACACTAGATACTTAGATGGCAAACCTGCCAGTTCCTTATATCTATACCTTCCGTGAAGGGTAGGGCTGCTTCTAGGTAGGAAGTTGTGTGGGGGACTGCTGGTCTATGGTTAGAGGAAAAGCACTTGAATGATGCTTTCCTTCCCAAGCAGAAGACAAGCTGAGGCTTATGAAGGGATATGTCAAAAGTTCTAGATGCAGTGTTTTTCTTTATATGACTTGATAGTCAGTTATTGTGTATAATCTGATATTTGATGCCTTGAGCATAGCTTTGTACATGTATAGTGAAGGTTATTCACTAATGAGATATCATTGGATATTGTAATTCTAAGTTTTGTATATTCTGGTAAAGAATAATATGCTGCATTATTGTAATGATAATGATTCACTCTTGTTTAACTATGCTTTGGATAATCATGATGTATCCTAACTCTTAGTTTAGATGAATATTTATGTTTAATTTTGAGTATTATGGAATGTGATGTTGCAAAAAGATTAAAATAAGGAACTTTTGTTCTAGTTATGTGAATTAATTCTCCAACTAGTCTTGTGACATTTGTAGCCACTCTTAGTTCTTTGTTTTAGTGCCAAATTTCCATTCAAAGTGAAAATTAATCTCGACATCAATCACAATGTTATAAGGCAAGATCAATTACTAAGGACTAAGTGAATGTCTTCAATAATTTGAGGCTCGCTACATGACTAATGAGTTCACAATGAAGAAAATATCACCTTTGTAAATCTAAAGATGTCCTTACTGGTTCTTTATTGGTGGAAGTCTTTTAGTGTGAAAAAGAGAGTGAAATGAATCTATTTATGCATTGTTTAAGTTTGTTAAGGTAGTGTGCTTAATAATATCCTCTCCAATACGATGATTATGTGTAGTATAAATTTCAATTGTTGAGACAAAAGTAGTACTAGACTTGCACAATGGTGTAAGTACACTAGTGAGATTTATCAATGCACTAAAGTAATGATGGAGTGCCTACCATGTGACATGCTTGTGGAAGCCTATTGAAAAGTTTTCAAGATCTAGGAGGAATGTAAAATAAGAAATTTTTGTTTTCCTCCTTTAGCCTCTTAGATAAACACAAATCTTCAAGAAACATTCAAGTCAACACTCTACAACAATAACCTCATAGGCTGTTTTGTTTCTTTTTTCTTTTGCACGCACTCTAAAATGGTTTTCCCGCTCATTTGCTTTTTGAATTTGGCCATGGAAGCAAGGGAACTAGGGGGACCCCTTGCCCCCCCTCCACTCTCCTTTGGTACGTGTCAGCCCAAGGAAAGCTTCAGGTGATTCTGGACTCGTGACTCAAGATAAGGCATCTATTTCCAAGGCATGGAAAAATGCACTCTTGGGGGATAGCGATAGTGATTCAAGGGCTGTCCCTCTTTTGGATACAGAGGAAGGCTCTGTGATTCATCTTCTAGACATCATCATGGAGAGAATCATCTCCTCAATGGAGCATGCTCTTGTGGGAAAATTCTTCTCTTTTAGACCCAACATTGATCTGGTCCGGAGATGGGCTGCTACCAAATGGAGGGTGAAGGGCAACGTCTTTGTTAGTGCTATGGCTGGAGGGATGTTTCTCTTTAAGTTCACAACAAGAGATGACCTGTCAGCTATTCTAGCTGGTGGACCATGGATGTATGGGAAGCATAGCCTCTCTCTCTGCAAATGGAATCTGGGCTTTGATGTTGCTACTAATCTCAACAAATATGCTTCAGTCTAGATCAGACTCCCGGGTCTCCCTCTAGAGTACTGGGATGAGGAAATATTCACCTAGATTGCTAACTCCTTTGGAAATTTTGTTGCATTTGACAACACCACCAAGAATAAATCCAGGTTAGTATTTGCTCGCTTCTGTGTTAGTGTTGATATTAACAAAAACCTCCCCAACTCCATTACTTTGGAATCCAAATTTGGCCAATGGATTCAACTAATCCAATATGAAAACTCCAATAGCTTCTACCAAAATTGCAACAAAAAGGGGCATTTGATAACCCAATGCGAAGCCAAAAAAGTTACTACGGCCTTGGATAATCAAACTAATAAGGATGTGGAGGATTATCCCTTTAAAGAGGACTTACTAAATATTATCATCATCCTCCAGAGTAAGAAGGGAGAAGATAGGGAGATGGCTAATGGCCTCTCTCAGGCTAATGAGAATGTCCAGTTTGTCTCCACCCCTAGTCATGATTCTCCAGTGTCAGCCTCATTGGAGTCTACTCAGACGGAGCATGAAGGCTAACAGATCGGGGTAGTGACCCCCATACAAAACCAAGAAATGGAAGAGGGTGAGATCCATCAAGAGATAAACCCCAACTTAGAAGCTCTGGATGAGAGTGGGGTGAACAATGAGAACAATGATAGGGGTTCCATTTTCAAAAGGATTGGTAGCCCCCTTAAAGTTGAAGGAACAAACATCAAGACACATGGGTACCCTTCCCCAAATAACAAGGCTCTCATCTTAACCCCTGGGATGGGTTCCAGCAAAAACAATAAGGACATAGACTCTGAAGGCTGGACCACTACAAAGAAGAGGGGTAAAGGTTAAGGAAAGAAGACTGTTGATGTGGGGGTCGACCCCAAAACGGGGAGACCCTCCCAAAGGGAAACTAGACATAAAGCTTTCAATAAGGATATAGCCATGAGAAGATAGAGGAATTTGGAGGTTAGCTCCAAGAAAGCCCCCAATAAATGAGAATCCTATCCTAGAATATAAGGGGGCTTAATAACCCCCACAAGCAGTTCCTAGTTAAGATCTGCATTTATGTCAAGAAAATTGATATTCTGCTGCTTCATGAAGTTAAAATGAAGACTGAAGGATTCCAAACCATTGCTAAGAATGTTTGGCCCAATGCTAACTATTGTATAAGTGATGCCTCGGGAGCTTCTGAGGTATTTTTACTATGTGGAACAGTAAGAATGTCAAAGGGAGTCTAATTGATAAATGTAAAAACAACCTTAGTGTCAGAATGGAAGCTCTCAACAACTCTTGGATTCTTGTCAATATCTATGATCCCAATCAGAGAAATACTAGGATGGAAGTGTGGGATCACATCTCTGCTCTCATAGAAACTAATAAGAAGGAATGTTGGATGTTGGTTGGGGATTTTAATACTCCCCTCTACCCCTCAGAGAAAGTTGGGGGGATCATGGACTACACTAACAACATGGCTAATCTGGAAGACTTCCTTAATAAAGAAGGGCTCATGGATCTTGACATTCAAGGGCAACACTTTACCTGGTCCAACCAAAGAAAAGGAGGGAATCTTATTCAAGTTAGGTTGGATCGTGTCCTAGTTTCCTCTGGCTAGGACTACATCAATACATACAGTCTTGAGGCCCTTCCAAGGACCACCTCGGATCATACTCCCCTCCTGTTATCTTGGAAAGACAAGGAAGTTAAAGGACCATATCCATTCAGATTCAAGATCATGTGGACCTATCATCCTGACATCAGGAATCTCTTGGCTAACTGGTGGAGCTATCTTGTCCAAGGGACGCCCATGTTTAGGCTGGCCCAGAAACTGCTAATGGTGAAAAACAAAGTTAAAGGATGGAATAGATACACCTTTGGCAACATCTTTGACAAAAAAAGGAGGATCTCTGCTAAATTGGATGATATTCAGAAGCAGATGGCTGATGGTGACCTGACTGAGGAAATGGCTCAAATTGAGGAATCCTTGAGAAAAGATTGGAAGGAAATCCTTAAGAAAGAAGAAATCTATTGGAAAGAAAAATCTAGAGTGCAGTGGATTTAGGAGGGGGAAATACTACTTTCTTTCACCATTCGGCCATGAGACACAGGAAAAGGAATAGTATTACAAAACTAATGGATGATAATGGTGCAATGGTGGAGTTGGATTTCCAAGTGGGTCAGGTGGGTGCTACTTATTTTCAACACTTCTTGGCTGGTCAAGACTATAGGGATAACCAGTCATAGAGGAGGAAGTTTACACTAGTCTCTTCTCTATGGGAGCCTATAAGGCCCCAGGACCTAATGGTTTCCCCCCAAGTTCTTTTTTCAGGAATATTGGGACATCATGGGGAAAGATGTCACTGAGGCTACTAAGGACTTCTTTAGGACTGGCAAGCTTCTCAAGGAACCGAATCACACCTTCATAGCTCTTGTGCCAAAGAAACTTGACCCCATGAGCATGGGGGACTTTAGACCCATCAGTCTTTGCAACACAGTGTACAAGATATTTTCCAAGATCTTAGTTTTTAGACTGCATCCTATCCTTGATAGGTTAATCAGCAATAGCTAGAAAGGATTTGTGCTAGGCAGGAAAATTCTCAATGCTGCCATTTCCACCCAAGAATTTATTCACGCAACAGACATAAATAAATTACCTAGGATGGTTTTTAAGCTTGACATATCCAAAGCTTATGATAGGGTGGCATGGGACTTCCTTTTTAAAGTCTTGGTGCAGATGGGAATACAGGATTTAAAACTTTGTAGTTGATTAAAATGTGTGTCACTTCTGTCATATATTCTATCCTCATCAATGGGATCCCAAGAGGCTTCTTTAGTGCTAGCAGGGGTTTAAGGCAAGGTGACCCTCTTTCCCCCTACCTTTTCATTCTTATGGCTGAAGTTCTTAGCTGAAGTTTCCATAAATTACTGAGTATCCAAGAGATTAAGGGTATTAAACCTTCTTCAACAGTTGATTTGGCTGCAATACAACAATTTATGGATGATACTATCCTTTTTGGGGTTGCCTCAGTGGTTGAGGCTAGAAAATGGAAAAAAGTGTTAAAGGATTATGCTGAGTCATTTGGTCAGTGTATAAACTATGACAAAAGCATGGTCTACTTCTTCAATATTCCCTTGGACCTTCAGCAGAAAACTTTGGGGGTTCTTGGATGTTCTAGTGGTGAGCTCCTATGAACCTATTTGGGCCTTCCCTTAACGGTGAAGGATGCCACTCTTACCTACTGAAATTCCATACTAGAGAGGATTCAAAAGAAACTGGCTAGGTGGAAAGGTAAGTTATTAAGCCAAGCCGAAAAATATCAACTCTTAAAGGCTTCTCTTCAAGGTATCTTGGTCTACTTTCTGTCCCTATTTAAAATCCCCAAATATGTTGCAGAGAAATTTGAGAGAATACAGAGGAAATTCCAATGGACTGGTATGGAGGACAAAAAAACGATGGCCTTGGTTAGTTGGGACAAAGTGTGCAAACCCAAACTTCAAGGAGTCTTGGGTATTAGAAAGATAAACCTAATCAATAAAGCTCTCCTTGCCAAAATTGGGTGGAATTTACTGAGTGGGTGCAAGGAATGGGGAAATTTTATGAGAGCCAAGTACTTAACCAATCTGATATTAGAAGATTTTCTAAATTCCACTAGATTACCCTAGGGTTCTGTTATTTGGAACAATGTGTTGATAACTGAGAGGGGGTGGTGAATCAGTTATCTTAATTATTTCAGCTTTCTAAACTTTCTTAATAATTAGTGCAGCATCAATTCAAACAAGCAAACATAACCATGAAATGGAAATACACATGACACAATATTTTTGACGTGGAAACCCTGTTAAGGGAGAAAACCACGGGGTGACTAACCCAAGATTGTATTCTCTGTTAGAAGAATAGAATTACAAAATGGCACTTGCCAATTAGGGCTCACTGCCCAAGCACACTGCTCACAAGAGGCCCACTGCCTACAAGAGACTCACTGTCTACAATTTATAAAGAGTGTAATACAATACTTGAACTGATAAGGAGCATCTACATATGCTGGAGTTCAGTTCTGGTTAAACTCAGTACACTGATCTGCTGCACTTCATCCTTTCTCTTCCTTAGTACTACTGTCCCTTCACATACTGGACCTGTCTTAATGCTTTCACTCTACTCTACTGCTTTTCTTCACACTTCACCAAAACCACTGCACCTTTTACAACTAAATCTATCTTGTATATATATCCGTACAAGTGATTTCATCACCTTTCTAGTTGGCATTCAGAATAGTCAATATTTTCCACAAACTCTGATCTGTTGGCTGAATCCTTGCTTACCAAGTAATGCGGATCAAGGATATACTTGTAGAAGTCATCAATCATGTTGGCCAATCATAACTTATGCCTTAAGAACCTTTACCAACATCAGTAACACATCCGGAATAATGTCTGATGTTCTGTCAGTCAGTTGTTCCTCTGTCCATACTGCCAATCAGGAACCTGACACTCAAGTATTCATATCTTTTTCTTCATCTATCACCGAAGGCTAAATCCTTGGAATCTATCAGTCCAGGTAGTCCTCTTGACTTCCCCAAGTCCGTACTTTACCAAGATACTTCCTCTGAGAGATCCAGACCTGACTGTCAGACCTCGGCACATGCTCTGTTCTTGCTCACCGGACCTCAACACTTCTTCAATCTGACTTCCGGTAAAGACTCATCATGTCCTGTGGATGTGTGGGATAACCTTTGTTGCCATTAATGACAATATTCATGAATCCTTATAGTGTCTCTTGCCAACAATTTCCCCCTTTGGCATTGATGGCAACACTTAGTGAAAAATGACTAAGTGTCACACTATACTCCCCCTTGGCTGATGCTCTGTCTCTATGTACATTTTCTGGAGCTCCCCCTTAGCTGGATACAACATTTTTCACTGCTCATCACTTCCCCTTTGACATCAATGGCAAAGGGTGGGGTCCGCACACCAAAATTTTCAAAATTTCAACTATACTTGGCCACATAAGTATATACATATGGCATACTTACATATACTGAAGAATGTCTGCAAAAGTTGTCTTCAATTGGACAAATTCTGTTGCCCAACTTTGCTTCATTCTGTCCAAAATTGATATATGACTGCTTAACAGGAATGCAAACGCATCTGCCCTTTTTAGATCTATCGGATCACTGGTCTGGGCTTCTTTTATGGCCTCATGCATGGCCTCTAACTTAGGGATAATTATTCCTCTAAGTTCATTCAACCTGCTGATTCTATTTTTCTTCTCTTCTTCAAGCTTTTTAATTTCATTCAAAACTGCAATCATTTGACATTCTTGATTTATTATGGATGTGGTAAGTGGATCAAAATTTTGAGAAAGTTTTGTTAGTTTGTCCTCCTGTTCTTTCACTTTCTTCTCAATCTCCACTTTTGCTTTAGACCAGGATATACAAAATTTGTATACATCTCCTCCATCCTTGAGAGCATTTTCCAAGCTCTTTATCCTAATACCCATTACTCTCCTATCATTTGCTATTAGCCCTTGCAACTCAGAGAATCTCTTATCCAAAAACTCTTTCCTGACCTTCTCCTCAGCTGATTTCTCTAGAGAATTGAAATGTGTACTAATACTATTGATCAGAGATTTGAGATTACTGGATGAGGAGGCTGAGGGATCCTTTTGAAAAGATGGCATGATCTTTTCTAACACTCCGGATGCGGCTGCTATAAGCTCACAGTCTTCCATGTGAGACTTCAGGAGTTTTTCTTTGGCCTTTGTATTAGCAAATGAAGCTATCTTCATTGTTTGTACTGGAGAAAGAGAGTCAAAATTAAATGGCCCTTGCAAAAGTTCCATTTCATCAATTTCCATTGTCTCTTTGTCTAAGAGCTTTTTGACAGTTTTTGCAGTGTCTCTTGCCGGAGATAGATTCTTCTTCTCTTCTGCAGTCTCAGAACTGTCTCTTGGAGCTTTTTCTCCTTCTACAACCTTGGTACTGTCATCTTCTTTTTCCTTCACCTCTACTTCTTTCTCCTCTATTCTTTCTTCTCCTTTGGATCTGGAGTCAGTAGGGGAAACCGGAGGAGTGATGTTTGTTTATTCATGGGCCACCTCTTCTGGAGCAGAGGATTCTAAGCCCTTATCTTCACCGGTGTCCATTAGTTCTTCAGTCATTTCCTCAGTGGATTCCTTTTCAATACCTATGGCCGAAGGATCAACACCCAAGTCCTCTATAACAGGAAGATTGAATCTTTTGAAGGCATTCCTGAGGATCTCTTCTGTTTCCTTGGCTATCTTGTCAGTCTCACCAAGCATGAGCTGATTCATTCTGGCTTTGCTCTGAAATTCATCCTTGCAATCCTTGAAGATCATGTTCATTTGCTTTGAATCGATTGAATGATATAGTTGAATGGCTATCTATTCCCGGATCTCAAGATCTTTTGCCATGGTAGTATTCTTTCTTATTTCTAACTCTTTTTCTAGGCTTTTGGGAATAAGAGATATAATTTCAATAAAAGCCTTGTTATATATGTTCAGATACTTAACTGCTACTTCCTGCAAGATCTTTTGGTCTGCTTCATTGTAATCATCATAGAATTCAGCCATTGGCTGAAGGTTTCCATCCACAATGACTGATTTGATGACATCATCGAAAGATAGAGTGGGCTTTTCTACAAATTCTTCTGCCTTTTCTTCTTCACCTTGACTGGTAGAGGGTTCACTAGATGTTTGATTCTTCTCCTTCTTCATTTTCTTTATCTCCTCATCTGATTCAGTTTCTTCATCATCCTTATGACTGACATAAGACCTTGTGGCCTTTGTTTTAGTTCTTTTCTCTCCTCTACCGGATGATTTTGCTTCCGGTTTTGATGTCCTTGAGCTTTTAGCAGTGGCAGGTATAGATCTCTTTGATGATCTTGTCCGGGTGGAAGATTCTACTGGAGCACTTTCCTTACTTCCCTTTTCTGCCTCTTTCTTCTCTTCCTCAGCCCTTTCCATCTTTTCCCTATTGGCATCAAGTGCCTTCTTTGAGATGCCTAAGCCTTTGGCAACTTCTTCAACTTCTTTTCTCACTTTCCTCTTTATTTCCGGTTGTCTGAGTTCCACATGAACTTTTACACTTAGCTCTTCAAAGGTTCCAAACCTTTCTGCCTTTGGATCCTTTGGCTGACTTAGCATGTGTTGAACATGCAGCTCCACAATTTGTTCATCAACTTCATACCCCATAGGCATGATCCAGACTGTCCTTGGCTCTATTGCCTCCATTAGGCATTGATCAATGTCTACCATGAAGCACACTGTATCTTTATATTTTTCAACCAATGATTTTGGGATTCTTTCTCTGATTTGCATAGTATTTTGGAAGTTCTTAAAGTACCCCCACAGAGCTGTATTCCTTGCCTTGGCATCCCCAAGTTCATGCAAGTAATCTCTGATTTGAATTGCTATCGGTTTGTTATTTTGCCATGCCCATCCATTGGATCCGGGTAGCTCATTCATGAAGTAGAAAAATAAACACAATATCAGTCCACCATATTTAAAGGAGTTCTTCTTGTCCTTTTTGATCTTTTGTATGTTCTCCATCAATTGACTTAGAAGAAGTTCACAGAGATCATACTCTGCATTCTTTCTCAGCATCTCATAGGCATTATACACTGCAGTTCCGGACACTGAATTCTCCCTACTGGAATGATATATCTTATACCCTATTATCATAGATGCAAACTTGATATCTGGGTCCGTGATATCTTCAATGGTCATTGCCCTCTTATCAAATTTTGATCCGGTGGCCTCAGTTACAGTTTGGTTTTTGACAGATTTGAGGATAGGTATCCCTCCACAGGAGTATAAGCCGGTTACTACCCTAATTGCCTCCTTAGTGATTTTGCAAGGTCTGTTCAGCCATAGGAAGTTATCATGCATCCTACTCAATACATATCGGACCCATTCATCTTCTTCAAAGCAGGGGAAATGAATGAACTGATCAAAATGTTTCTCCTGGATGCCCTTATTATGAGGTTTAAGTTCAAAAGCATCATCTATCAATTGTTTATGATAGATATCTCTTAGTTTGAATTCCCTGAACTCTTCAATATTGGCATGTATGTAAACCCTAATATCTTTTGTATGCAACACACCATGCGGAACACTGGAAAATGCTCCTAGGGGATCTACTTCCAAGGATTTGTATGGATGTTTCTTGAATTTGGGGTGAGGCCTATCAGAGATCTTCACAATATTTGGAGTACCCATCATTCAAGGATTTAAAGAGAGATATTTGATAACGGAGAATACCTTTTGCGCCTTTCAGTTTCACGAAGTTAGCCAAATCAATTTCTGGATGAATTGACTTCTATAAATGATCTTTGATGAGCTTGAGGAATTTTGTTGCAGAGCTTCTCTTTTCATTTCTTCTTGAATGCAGAATGAACAAATGCTTAATGAGAAAACCCTTATATTGCTTCACAAACCCTAATGTCAAGTTGCAATAAATGCTCAACCTAAGTCATTCTGGTTTGCCTTATTCGGATGACTTGAAGAACCGGATCAATCTTGATCTTAAACATCTTGCGGATCTTCCAAATTTTAACCATAGTTTATTTAGATGTTTCTCTTATGAACCCTTTAATCCGCAACTCCTCTTGTGCCAGTTCTAGCACCAATTGACTGGATGGGGGAACAAGGTTTTCTTTGTGTCTCCCCTTGAGCCAGAGCTCACTTATTTAATTTCTGGAAGGAATATCAGCACCAGAGTCTGGTGCGGATCCATCCGCTATATTCTCTGTACTTTTCTTCACCCAAATCTTGTTCATCTCACTTTGAACTTCATCCGCATTCACTTTTTGTTTTCCCTTATCTTGATTTTGATTATGATATACCGGACCTCTTTTGTCCTGATTCTTGCTTCTACAGAATTTTGCAATATGACCGGATCTATTGCAAATTTGGCAAACATTTCTTTGCATATTTGATTGATATCCTCTTGATCTGCATTGATTAGCCATATGACCTATTCTATTGCATGCAAAGCATCTACCATTGAATGAATTGTTTATTTGCATATTTCTGCATTCATGAGATTTGTGACCATACCTTTTGTAGTTGAAACACTGTCCAGAGAAGGATGTATTAGTCTGATTCATTCTCTTTCTGCACTGATTAGCTTTATGACCAAAGTTATTGCAGTTGTGGCAGTATCCACTGAAGGATGGATATCTTTGAGCATTAGGCTGCCTTACCGGAGGTCTTCTAGGCCTATTCCTTGGATTTTCTGATCCAAAATTCTTCTGACTGGATCCAGAGCTTTCACCTTTTTCATACCCCAGGCCACACTTGTCATCTACTCTCTTTTGGATTTCAAGAGGAACTTCAAGTTGAGCAGAGCTTCTCTTGAATTTCTCTTTATATTCATTTGCTGTTTGAAGATCCCTTTTAAGAGAGACTATTTGATCCTCAAGTTTTTCTTCATTATCTTTAGCATCTTCAAGATCAGATTCAAGATGTCTGATAATTCTATCCATCTTGTGGCAATCTTTTGATTTCTTCTTGAGAGATTGTCTTAGATCATCTACAGTTTTTCTTTTCTCTTCAACCTCTTGGGTAAACTTCATAACTCCTGATTCCATTTCATGTCTTACCAGAATGATTTATTTTGATAACTTTTCACATAACTTGGTTTTCTCCTTCAGATCTCCATTTGTATCATTGGCTTCACCTTAACTTGCTAGTTGCTGAAGTAGCTCCTTTCTCTTTTTCATAGAGAGACTCAATTTGTCTTTTAGTTCTTTTATGAAATCATCAGCCTGTTTGAGTCTTTCCTTTAATTCATTGACTTCAGAGTTTGACTGCTCAAGATCATCAAGGGCAGTCTTGAGTTGCTCCCTTATACCATATACATCCATTTGAATTCCCAGATCTTCCTCAAGCTGTTAGGCTTTGTTAAGAGGTACTTGGCTCTGATACCAATTGTTGATAACTGAGATGGGGGGTGAATCAGTTATCTTAATTATTTCAGCTTTCTAAACTTTCTTAATAATTAGTGCAACATCAATTCAAACAAGCAAACATAACCATGAAATGGAAATACACATGACACAATATTTTTGATGTGGAAACCCTGTTAAGGGAGAAAACCACGGGGTGATTAACCCAAGATTGTATTCTCTGTTAGAAGAATAGAATTACAAAATGGCACTTGCCAATTAGGGCTCATTGCCCGAGCACACTGCTCATAAGAGGCCCACTGCCTACAAGAGACTCACTGTCTACAATTTATAAAGAGTGTAATACAATACTTGAACTGATAAGGAACATCTACATATGCTGGAGTTCAGTTCCGGTTAAACTCGGTACACTGATCTGCTGCACTTCATCCTTTCTCTTCCTTAGTGCTGCTGTCCTTTCACATACCGAACCTGCCTTAATGCTTTCACTCTGCTCTACTGCTTTTCTTCGCACTTCACCAAAACCACCGCACCTCTCACAACTAAATCTATCTTGTATATATATCCGCACAAGTGATTTCATCACCTTTCTAGTCGGCATCCGGAATAGTCATTATTTTCCACAAACTCTGATTTGTCGGCTGAATCCTTGCTTATCAAGTAATGAGGATCAAGGATATACTTGTAGAAGTCATCAATCATGTCAGCCAATCATAACTTATGCCTTAAGAACCTTTACCAACATCAGTAACACATCCGGAATAATGTCTGATGTTCTGTCAGTCAGTTCTTCTTCTATCCATACTACCAATTAGGAACCCGACACTCAAGTATTCATATCTTTTTCTTCATCTATCACCGAAGGCTAAATCCTTGGAATCTATCAGTCCAGGTAGTCCTCTTGACTTCCCCAAGTCTGCACTTTACCAAGATACTTCCTCTGAGAGATCCGGACCTGACTATCAAATCTCGGCACATGCTCTGTTCTTGCTCACCGGACCTCAACACTTCTTCAATCTGACTTCTGGTAAAGACTCATCATGTCCTGCGGATGTGTGGGATAACCTTTGTTGCCATCAATGACAACATTCATGAATCCTTATAGTGTCTCTTGCCAACACAATGTGTTAAAAAGCAGGACCTTGCTGCTGAAGGGCATAAAATGGAGACTGGGAGATGGAAGAACTATCAGATTCTAGGAGGACAGTTGGCTTCGAGGGACCTTGTTAAGTAAGATCCAAAATATTCAAGGATTGGTTAACAAGGCTGTCACTTTCTTTGGGGAGCTCACCACTGATTATCTCCTTCCTAGCAGAACCGGATGGAAACAACTGTCAGACTGCTATCAAGACTAGAATGAACTTAGACAGATTGCTGATGAGGTGCAACTCTCCCTTAGAGATTGTAGGATCCCTATCTTCCCCAGGAAGACAAATTGTTGTGGGCTATGGATAAGATTGGGATCTTTTTAGTTAGATCTACCTATAACCTTCTTATGGATCAAAATGGGGATAGGGACTTGTGGAGGAAAGTTTGGAACCACAATCTCATTCCTAAAGTCAATCATTTCTGGTGGCTTGCTACTCAGAACAAAATATTAATTATGGATAACCTCTGATTGAGAGGATTTTAAGTCCCCAATTGATGTGTTCTATGCATGAAGGATAAAGAAACTGTGCCCCACCTACTATTGCATTGTGACTACTCTAGGGAGGTCTAGAGTCTTGCCATGCTAAACCTAGGTGCTTCTTGGTGCATGAATGCTGACCTCCTTACTTTTTTAAAATGCTAGAAGTCTCCCTTCATTCACCCTATGCAAAGAAATCTAGGACCAGGTTCCCCCTATCTTGGCTTGGGGTCTTTGGAAAGAACTAAATAATAGGTTGTTCAGGGACAAGTATTAATATATAGTTTTTGTGTATGCTCAGGGTGTGCTCGGTTGGTTGTCTGCTTCTAAGTTTGTACATAGTTAGATATTTATTTTATTTTATTTTTCTTTCTTCCTTATCTTTTTACCTTCATCTGTTTTGGGGTTTTTTTGTCCCTTTTGCATTTTTAATTTTTATGTTTTTCCTTTGTAGCTCCTTGTTCTCTGTGCAACCTCCAATTCCTCTTCTTTTCAGTCTAACCTGGTTTGCAATTCACCATTCTTTTCTATAGCTCTCCTCATCCTAATGATAAATCATAGTGTGATTTGAAATGTTGATAACAAAAATCTTACATAGTTGAATCCAGAAACTCCATTGCACAAGTACAAATCTCCCCAGGAGGTTTTTTGTATGATTGCCAAAATTCTGTAGGAGAACATCTCCAAGAACAGTTTGAAAGCTGCCGAACTTCCTCCCACTAATGTTGAAGTTAATATTATAAGCTAGTGGAGTATTCCAGATAACATTTGTAGATTGGATGATTCTAAAACAAGAGCTAGGGCCAACACCAAGTGGGCCCCTCCTACTCTTAGTTGGACCAAGCTCAACTTTGATGGAGCTGTTAAAGGGAACTCTGGTTTGGCTAGTGGAGGGGGAATTCTCTGATCAGCCAAGGGAGATTTTGTTGTGGCTTATGCTGGTGGTCTTGGAGAAAGAACTAATAATGTTGCCGAAGCTATGTCACTCCTATGGGGTCTTAAAGTGGCCATAGCCATTGGAGTCAAAAATCTGGTTATTGAAGGGGATTCCAAACTAATTGTGGATGCGGCCAAAGGTAGAGCCAAGGTTGGATGGAAGGATGAGGATATAATCTAGGATGTCAAATCTCTTCTTCTCAGCTTGGAAGGATGGAGGTCAATCATGTCTACATAGAGGGAAACCAAATTGTGGATGACTTAGCTAATATAGGGAATAATCTCTATCCCATTAGATGTTGGAGGAGTATTTTAAATATTCCTATCAACATTAGAAGCAATATCCAAAAGGAGACCCATCTTTGTATTTAATTTATGGCCAAGACTTACAATCACCTTAGCCTTTCTTGTGATTTCATGTTATACCTTCGATTTATGTGGTGGCATGATAAGGTCCTTGTAATCATGGTGATGTTGGCAAGAGACACTATATGGATTCATGATTGTTGTCATTGATGGCAACAAAGTTCATCCCACACATCCGCAGGACATGGTATGTCTCTACCGGAAGTCAGAATGAAGATTGTTGAGGTCTGGTAAACAAGAACAGAGCTTGTGGCAAGGTCCGACAGACAGGTCTGGATCTCTCAGAGGAAGTATCTTGGTCAAGTGTAGATTTGGGAAAATCAAGAGGACTACCTTGAGTAATAGATTCCAAGGATTTAGCCTCCGGTGATGGACAAGGAAAAAGATATGAATAGTTGAGTACCGGATTCTTGAGTGACAGTGAGAACAGAGGAAGAACTGACTAACAGAACATCAGACTACTTTCTGGATGTGTTACTGATGGTGTTAAAGGTTATGAAGGCATGAATCATGTTTGGATGACATGATTAATGATTTCTACAAGTATATGCTTGATCTGCATTACTTGATGTGTAAGGATTCAGCCGACAAAATAGAGTTTGTGAGAAGATTGATTGTTCCGGGTGCCGACTAGAAAGATAATGAAATCACTTGTGCGGATATATATATATATAGGATGGATTTAGTTGTGAGAAGTGTTGTGGTGATGTGTGATATGCGAATAAAAGAAGAGTAGAGCAGAAGCAGTAAGGAAGGTCCAGTATGTGAAAGGAAAGCAACATAGGAGAAGAGAAAAGATGAAGTGTAGCAGATTAGTGTACTGAGCCTAACCAGAACTGAAATCCAGCATAAGTGGATGCTTCCAATCAGTTCAAGTATTGTGTAACATTCTTTTGTAGACAGTGTGTCTCCTTGTAGGCAGTGTGCCTCCTTTGTGAGTAGTGTGCTCGGGCAGTGAGCCCTAATTGGCAAGTGCCATTTTGTAATTCCTTATTCTTCTAATAGAGAATAATCTTTGGGTTAATCACCCCATGGTTTTCTCCCTTAACAGGGTTTCCACATCAAAAATACTGTGTCATGTGTTTTTCAATTTCATGGTAATGTTTGCTTGTTTGAATTAATGTTGCATTAATTAATAAGAAAGTTTAGAAAGAAGAAATAATTAGGATAACTGATTCACCCCCCTCTCAGTTATCAATAGGTGACAATGACGTATGCTTGATTCGCTTGGATAAGGGAGTGCCATGCAAGCAATTTACAACTAAGAAAGGCCCCTGTGTAGTTGCCAAGTTGGCACAAAGAGTCATTTCACATATCAAAGGTGCGACTGATTTTGTAAGTCCGCATGAGTTGTATTATGCTAGCAATAATGTTTCGAACGTGGATGGGGATTTGAAGGATAATCCTAGGATTTTGAGCAACTTTGAGTGTAGTAACAATAATGATCGACAGATAATTAATTATAGATAGTTTAGAGAGGATTCTCATTCCTATAAGCCATTTTTTACCTGCATTGTTCAATGCCAGCTTGAAAAGTGCAGAGCCATGGGAGGTGATAAAGTTAGAATGGAGCTGACCTCCTACGTTGAGTTCAAAGCTGATTCTATGGTGTGGAGCATTTGCTACGAAGGTGGTACAATGCCCTTTCTGGAATGTTTGAATGGTTTTGATGAGAAGCTCTCGATATAGTTTGCTATGTCTTGGGATGAAGACTGTAAGGTGCGTGTGGGTGGGGTTTAATTTGAAGTCTCAAAAGATTCTATTGCTAAAGCTACAAGGCTAAGATGCGAGGGCAATCATTTGGAAAAACAAACAAAGGTGCAGGATCTAGAGGGTTTGAAGAAGTTCTTCCGTGAAGGGGAGAAACCAGTCAGAATGCGAGGAGGGTTCAAACGTGAGATCTTGGTCAACCCTTGGGATCGTGTCTATTATCTCTTAATGAAGTTCATCACTCTTGATGTTATGTTATGGAGCCTATTTCCATATTACAATGTATTTCAAATATTGTACACTCTTAATGTAATGGATCCCCCTTTTTTCGCGAGTATAGATATGTGTGGATCCCCCTTTTTCCGTGAGTATAGTTATATGTTTGATTTATACTTGTAGATGGGTGGAGTCATCACCCATGATTAATGGGAACTGTTATGGGTTGACTTGGCCCAAGGTTTGGTACCCATTGTTTTGTAAAACTGCTATGTCGGTTACTTATTGATGTAATTATAAATAGATGGACATATAGTAGGTAAAATATAGGAAGAATTGAGAAGGTGAATAAAGTGTGTGAATTCAAGTGTAAATTGGGGAGAGTTTGTTGAGCGCAACTCCAAACAATATTTGTGCATTGTAATTGTGAGAAGAAGAACCTGAGCAAGTGTTTCTTGGTGGACGTAGCCCACATTGGGTGAACCACGTTAAATATTGTCTTCATATTGTGCAATTTTCATTTATGTTCTTTATTTATCTCTCTTCATAATTCTTGTAGTTATGATTCTAAGAAATTATTCTGTATTGAATTCTGTTTTATTTCTCACAATTGGTATCAGAGTTTCAGGTTGGATTTGTTGAAGTGTTGAATCGTAGGAAGGGATATTAGCTTGAGTGGGAGCTATGGCTAATGATAGTAGATCAAATGTTGAAAAGTTCAATGGGTAGAACTTTGGTCTATGGAAGATGCAGATGGAGGATTACCTCTATCAGAAGAACCTCCATGTTCCACTGGTAGGAAAAGGAAAAAAACCAGTGAGTATGTCAGATGAGGATTGGGAGCTTCTTGATAGGAAAGCACTCGGGGCCATTTGGTTATGCCTTGCATCTTCAGTCGCGTTTAATATATCATAGGAGAAAACTACGAAAGGTATCATGAACGCGTTAGCGAAGTTATATGAGAAACCCTCTACTTCTAATAAACTATTTTTGATGAAAAAATTATTTAATATGAAGATGTCTGAAAATGCTTCAGCTACTGATCATTTAAATGAATTTAATACGGTTGTGAGTATGTTGAACTATGTAAAAATTGACTTTGATGATGAAGTTAGGGCTCTACTTATTTTGTGCTTCTTACCAGAGAGTTGGTATGGCCTGGTGATGGTTGTAAACAACTTGGTCTCTAACAATGCCAAGTTGAAGTTTGAGGATGTTTTAGGAGTATTCCTTAATGAGGAAATGTGACAGAAAAGCTTTGGAGAGTCTTCTAATTTAGGGAATGCTTTGGCAATGGAGAGTAGAGGGAGACAAACAATAGAGGAAAAGGAAACCATGGAAAGTCAAATAGCCTGGAAGGTCAAAAATCAAAGATCAAGATGGAATGATGGCACTATGGAAAGCTTCGGCATGTGAAGAAAGATTGTTGGGATCTTCAGGGAAAGAAGAACAATCAGGAAGACACCAAGGAGGTAAATGTGGCAGCAGGTAATGTTTGTTAGGATGCATTAATTCTCTCCATGGATAATATTCTTGAGTCTTGGGTTTTAGATTCAGGGGCTTCTTTTCATGCTACACCACATAGGCATTATTTTATTGATTATGTTTAAGGGGATTTTGGACATGTTTATCTTGGTGATGATGAGCCTTGCATCATAGTAGTAAAAGGATGTGTTCAGGTCAAGATACAGAATGGGAACACTTGGCTACTAAAGGATGTTAGGCATGTGCCCAAGTTGAGATGGAATTTGGTATCCGCGGGGCAACTAAGTAGTGAAGGTTGTATGGTGACTTTGACAACTGATTCTTGGAAGGTGAGCAAGGGTACTCTTGTGGTAGCAAGAGGTAAGAAGGTTGGTACCTTGTATTTATCTAGTAATGCCGATTATGTTAATTTAGTTGCTGTAAAAGTAGATGCAACTTTTTGGCACTATAGGCTTGGGCACATGAGCCAAAAGGGCATGAATATTTTGAAGGATAGATTGCCTAGATTGAAAGAAGTTGATTTAGATGTATGTGAAGACTGTGTGTATAGAAAACATAAAAGGATAAAGTTTCTCAAATTTGGACCACAGAGAAAGGAGAATAAGTTGGAGCTGGTTCATTCAGATGTATGGGGGCCTGCTCAGGTATCTTCTATCAGTGGTTCATCTTATTATGTAACATTTGTTGATGATGCAACTAGGAAAGTTTAGATGTATGGTATTAGGAGAAAATATGATGTGTTTGATACATTTAAAAGATGGAAAGCCCTAGTTGAGAATGAAACAGGTCTCAAGTTAAAATGTCTCAGGTCAGATAATGGTGGAGAATATTGCAGCAATGAATTTTTCAATTACTGTTCTAAGAATGGAATTCATAGACAAAGGATAGTTCCAAGAACTCCACAACAAAATGGAGTGTCAGAGAGAATAAACAGGACTATCATGGAGCGTGCTAGGAGAATGAGGTTGCATGCAGGACTGCCCTTTGAGTTTTGGGCAGAAGCAGTGAACACTGTAGTATATCTGATCAATAGAGGACCTTCAATGGCCTTGGATGGAGGCATACCTAAGGAAGCTTGGTCTGGTAAGAAGGTTGATTATTCATTTCTTAGAGTATTTGGTTGTGAAGCCTTTATTCATATTGATAAAGATGATAGGACCAAGTTAGAGGCTAAATCTAAAAAATACACCTTTATTAGTTATGGTGAGGATGATTTTGGTTTCTGGATTTGGAGTCTTAAGGACAAGAAAATCATTTAGTCTAGGGATGCGGTCTTTAATGAAAAAGTTATATACAAACAACAGTTGGAGGATCAGAGAGAGGAATCCAGAAAAGAGTACACAGTATTGGAGGACATTGCAGATAGTAAAGTGTCTAAGCAAATAGTTTAGGCACCTATTCCACATGAATCCTAAACTCCTGAGGTAAGGAGATCTTCTAGGGTAAGAAGGGAACCTGAACATTTTCCCCCATCTCTTAATTATTTATTACTCATTGACAATGGAGAGCTAGAGTGCTTTGAGGAAGCAATTTAGGTAGATGTTAGGAAGAAGTGGGAATAACCCATGGATGAGGAGCATCAATCTCTCATGGAAAATTAGACTTGGGATTTGGTAAACCCACCTGAAGGTAAGAGAGCATTGCAGAACAAGTGGGTGTACAGAGTCAAAGAGGAGGATGGAGGTAGAAAAAGGTACAAGGTCTCGTTGGTGGTCAAGGGGTTTGCATTAAAAAAAGGTATTGATTTCGATGAGATTTTTTCTCCAATGGTTAAAATGACTTCTATTAGGACTGTTCTTGGGATAGTGGCAACATAAGATTTGCACTTAGAACAACTGGATGTGAAGACTGCATTACTTTATGTTGCTTTGGAGGAGGAATTATACATGGATCATCCACAGGGATATGAGGTCACAGGGAAGGAGAACATGGTGTGCAAATTGAAGAAGAGATTGTATGGCTTGAAACAAGCTCCACGAGAGTGGTACAAGAAATTTGATAGTTTTATGATGGAGCAGAGATACTCCAAGTGTCATTCAGACTATTGCGTGTATATCAAGAAATTTGATGATGGTAGTTATATTATTTTATGTCTGTATGTGGATGACATGTTGGTTGCAGGTAAGAACATGTAGGAAATAAAGGTACTCAAGGAACAACTTAGTAATTCCTTTGCTATGAAGGATTTGGGGGTAGAAAAACAAATCCTTGGAATGAGAATATCTCGGGATAGGAAGGAAAGAAATCTTTCTTTCAGGAAGAGTACATTAAGAAGGCCTTGGAGAGGTTTAGTATGCAAGATGCTAAACTGGTTGTGACTCCTTTGGCAAGCCATTTCAAGTTATCAAAGGAGCAGTGTCCCAAGATAGAGGAGGAGAAAATATAGATGTCCAAGGTACCTTACTCATCAGCAGTTGGTAGCTTGATGTATGCGATGGTGTGCACTAGGCCAAATATTGCTCATGCAGTGGGAGCAGTGAGTAGGTATATGAGTGATCCTGGTAGAGAGCACTGACAGGAAGTGAAGTGGATCCTTCGATATTTGAGAGGGACCATGGAGACAGTTCTATGCTATAGTGGATTGGACACCACCTTACATGGTTATGTAGATTTAGATATGACTGGAGATTTGGACAGTAGGAGGAGTACGATAGGTTAAGTATTTACTGTAGATGACACAATGGTGAGCTGGATTTCACGAGTACAGAAACTTGTGGCTTTGTCAACCATAGAGGCTGAGTATGTTGATGCCACAGAGGCAAGCAAAGAGATGATTTGGTTACAGAAATTTCTTGAGGAGTTGAGGCATAAGCAGGAGGAAGGGAAGCTATATAGTGATAGTCAGAGTGCTATACACCTAGCAAAGAACTCTACCTTCCATTCTAGGACGAAGCATATACAGTTAAGGTACCATTTCATTAGGACAACTTTTGAGGAAGAGAAGTTGAAGCTAGAGAAGATTCATACCAGTTAGAACCCTGCAAACATGATGACCAAGGTGGTCACAAGGGAGAAACTGAAGCTATGTTCAGCTTTGGTTGGCCTTCACAAATGATAGTGAAGGGTTGAGAAGCTTGCTTAGAGGAAATTAGTCTCCAAGTGGGAGATTGTTATGTTATGGATCCTATTTCCATATTATAATGTATTTCAAATATTGTACACTCTTAATGTAATCTTGTCGAGGTTTGGGGGTGGTCCAATGGGGGTTCAGGGGCGGTAGCCCCCAAAATTTTTTTGGATCCCCCTTTTTTGGCTGGTATAGATATGTGCGTATCCCCCTTTTTCACGAGTATAGTTATGTGTTTTATTTATACTTGTATATGGGTGGAGTCACCACCCATGATTAATGGGAATTGTTATGGGTTGACTTGGCCCATGGTTTGGTACCCATTGTTTTGTAAAACCGCTATATCGGTTACCTATTGATGTAATTATAAATAGACAAACATACAGTAGGTAAAATATAGGAAAAATTGAGAAGCTGAATAGAGTGTGTGAATTCAAGTGTGAATTTAGGAGAATTTGTTGAGCGCAGCTCCAAACAATATTTGTGCATTGTAATTGTGAGAAGAAGAATCTGAGCAAGTGTTTCTTGGTGGACGTAGCCCACATTGGGTGAACCATGTTAAATCATGTCTTCATATTGTGTAATTTTCATTTCTGTTCTTTATTTATCTCCCTTCATAATTCTTGTTGCTACGATTCTGAGAAATTATTCTGCATTGATTTATGTTTTTTTTCTAATACTTGAAGGATGCTATAGGTGCTTTTACCATTACCACTTTGCCCTCCTTAATCATTTTCATCATAAGGTTTTAGTGAACTTCCCTTTCTATTTTCTCTCTTCCTTAGAGTCCTCTGTCACGCTAACCAAGAAAGCCCGTGAGAACAACCTTGAGGTGGTGGCAGTCCCTTTGCATCAAGGGTTAATCCTAAGGCTTTATCACTTTCACCTTGCTTTATGCCCTGCTAAGCCGATTAGAGCTTGCCTTATAGAGGATAGTAAGGAGGAGGAGCTTGAGGATCATATCCCGCTTAGTGTTAAATTTGGCAGCCCTAGTAAAAACAAAGATTTCAGCCCTATTGACAAAGACCCTCTTTTTTCCCTTGGGCCCTCTCAGAATCCTATTGAGATCCCTGATCCTGATCCCTCCATAAAGAGAACCCTCAAGTCCACCCCCTTTGGGTGGGACCTGGCTGACTTGACTTCAGGGGCACCATTGGGTCCCATGGATAAGCCTAGAAGGTTGCGGCCGAGGGCCTTTGTGGATTGAAGAATGACCCTTCTCCGGTGGGAGGTAAAAAGCGTAAAGGCAACCAGGTTGATCATCCCTCTATCGGGAAGGGAAACAAAAAGAAGGGCAAGAAAGGTGACGGGGGTGTGAAGAATGTTGAGCAGGTTGTGGAAGAGGGGGTGGATAAATCCCATGAGCAGGGAGAAGCTATTATGGCCAAGGTTAGGGAGGCTACTGAGGGCAAAGGTAATACTACTAGGAGACCAAGTATTTGTAGATCTAGTAGACTTGCTGGGGAGAAGACCCCTGTTTTAAAAATTGTTGACTATTCCTCTAATTCTACCCCAAAGGATCCAGAGGAGGAAATTGAGATTAAGGTTGTGAAGTCGACTCCTGAGCAGGAGGGTGCTAGTCATTTCGACTTGATGAACAACTCCTACTATGATACTGACCAGGAGGATGTGGAGATTTTTGAAATCCCAGAGAAAGAGGTTGATAGTGCCAGGGAAGGAGATACCAATTATTAGCTTAAGCATGAATTAAGTGACGTTAAAACTAAGCTATTTGCTGTGGAGAACAAAGTCAAGGTGCTAACATCCGTGTGCCTGAAGGTGATTCACAGGGCGACAACTACTTTTACCATTCTACAGGATGACCACTAGGACCAGGTTGTCAAAGATGCGGAGACTGTGAATAAGGAGGAGCTGATGGAGTTCTTGAAAGAAGCTTGGAATGTGTTGTTTAATTAGTTCTTGCTTTAGGTTCTGTTTCTGGACTTTGTTCTATTTATATACTATTATGTTTATCGACTATTAGTTAGTTGTTTTTGTGTTGTTTGTGGTTGCTAGCTAGTTTTGCTGCTCGTGGGGATGTTGTTATAGGGATTTGCACCCTCGTTTGCAACTTTCTAATATAAAAAATGATAACCTCATAGAATGAAACATTTACATAAACCTCACACAAAGTTACATAATCAAATTTACTATGCTAAACCAAGAAAAAATATGTTTTATCCATCACAAGGTTGACATCGATGATGATTGACAATTCCATGTAGTTTTTTTACTTGCTCAAAATTAATAACTCTTAGCTAAAGCACATATCTTGATAGTCCAATTCACTTGAATATCAATCCACATCTAACACTCATTGATATTAAAAAATAGGATCATATTTTTCACACCAAGTGTTGGGTCAAGGGATAAGCACCCCATGTAATTGTAAAGATGTTTCTCTACATTTATTTTTGGATCAAAAGCATCCTACGGAGGCATCTTTCTTTTCTGAGTTAGGTGACTTCTTTTCATCGATAACATGCTATGAAATTTTAACTCAGGCGCTGCCACATAGAGGCTTCTCACATCCTCTTGAAGTTGTCAGTCTTGACACCTTACAGGTTTCTGTCATTGGTCAATGGATCCAAGTCATCAGTCTGGCATCCTGAGTCATCAATGGTTCAGCGAGGAAAGAAATTTGTGGAGAGGTATCACGTGACAGCCTTGCAAGTGTTTTGAGGTTGCAGTTATGGTCCTTTTAAGGCACTGCACCTTTTGAACACATGGCGGTAGATACTCAATGGGGCACATGAGGGCTTTGAGCTGTTAGATTCATTCAAATGGATCTAACAACAATATTTATCCAGAATGGAGAGTCTTTAAAGCCATAGAGGAGGTTGAGGCACCATTTCTTGAGATCGACAAGTTAGCAAGCCTCTGTGGCTTACAAGGAAGAAGAAAATGCATCCCAAAAGGCCACATGGTAGTTGGGCATCCCTACAAGCAACATTTAAATTAGTTAGTCTCCTCCAATGATTTGATCCATGTTGCAAATCATTCCCTTTAGTGCAACTTGATTTGATAGAGGTTGTTGAGCCTCATTCAATGAATCTAGATGATTTGATTGCCTTGGGCGTCCTCATGATGCACCATGAATATGAAGTGACAAAAGAAGTGGTGACTAGGTGTGATTCAATGTTGATTTCATTGAGGCAGTTGGGGTAGGTGATTTTGACCTAAGCACAACTGACAATGGGCTGCTATATATACATGCTCGATAGATGTTTTAGGGGTTGGTCGTTTAGCCATCAAGAGGAATTTGGTTATAGATTCGGGCATTTGTGTCATTTTCCAAGAATCAAACAAATCTTGATGGACTGTGCCCTTTGGCCTCTCACGTATTCAATTCTAATTCAACTATGAATGGAAAACTATCATCATGTGCTCTATTCTTATCTCCATTGAATCTCTCTTCTTCTACTTTCTTTATGGCGTATGCAACCTCTATTTGTA
Organism: Cunninghamia lanceolata; assembly: GCA_027924645.1. Taxonomy (NCBI): domain Eukaryota; kingdom Viridiplantae; phylum Streptophyta; class Pinopsida; order Cupressales; family Cupressaceae; genus Cunninghamia; species Cunninghamia lanceolata. The sequence goes on from BSBN01000942.1 coordinate 6,239,609, forward strand.
AATACGAAACTCTCAAACTTTCTATAAATTAATGACTAAGTGTTTTCACTTTTCATTGTTGCATCTATGTTTCTCTTGTTTCATGTTTGCAAATAAAATGTATTATCAGTCATATGCTAATTGGAACGTTCTATCTTTGGCATTTCACCATTTTAATTTGGATTTCTTTTCAGTTTCCTTCTTCCCTTTTCTCCCAAAGTCTAAAGTGAAACTCATTGAATATCCTACGAAGAGCCAGCTTCCAAAATCCTAGACGTCATCCTGTAAGTCACATCCCATGTTTGTAGGATTTCCCATGTTGGCGTAGGTTTACATGTGGGTGTATAATTAGATGCAAATTTTATGATCAATAGTTTTTGGCATGCCTGGTGGGAACTGAATTAGAGACTTCAGTCTATTTTTCACCAATATTTGTTTTACATTTTGTGATTTTGGTGGAAAATCACAAAAAATCTGCTCATAGGGGCTTAAATCTTCCACTTGGTGACTCTTCTAGTGTGTACTTGGTCCTCAAGGAGCAAATCTGATTGCTCTTGTCTAACTACCATGGAAGCTATGTCTCTCCCCTTCCATTTTGGGAAAATACCATTTCTATGCCTCCCTATCATCCATATTAGATTAGGAATGCTCTTGGTTTCATCCCAAATACCCCTACCATAGCACGATATTAACATTCTCACAGTGTTTGCCTCCCTCTCACCCCTGCTCAGTCTTCTTGGTAGCTTGTGCATGCTTATTATCAGCCTCAAGGGGTCTATTTTTCTCCAAACCAGCATGGTTACCCTCCTACTCAGCCCCAAATTATCGACAACATGAGTCTTAAAGACATATTGTTAGGCCTTTAAAGAAAGATGCATGATATTGAATGAGAGAGAGTGTGCAACTTACAATAGGAGGAGCTTGCTTATCAATCTTATCCCCACTAGAAAGAGATGGAGACACAGGAGGAGCTTGTTTATCAAGCTTATCAAGAAGGTCTTTCTATGCATCTTGTAGATAAGAAGGAGTAGATAGAGTAGCTACTTGCTCAAATGCAAAGGATGGAAGCCAATTCAACCTCCTTCATTCCTAGTTTCAAACAAACATCCGTTATAGCTATGAATCAACCTATATAAGAGAAGGGTTCCACATTCAAAATCCCAATATTCAAGTAAGAAGATCCTTCTCCTTTCTTTAAAGTTCCAAGTTTTAGAGGTCCTCATCCTTTGCAAGAGCCTATACCTGTGCAAATTTAGCCCATTATTCCCCAAGAACAACCCTCTCAAAAGCCTATTCCCCTTTGTAAAGATGAACCTATTGCTTGGTAGGATAGTTAGTTGGATGAACCAAAAAAGGAGGCATTTGAGGTAAAAGAAGAACACTCTATTGTTTGCAAGACTTCACATCCTATCAAGATTGAGGAATCAGGCTTTTCGCAAGAAGAAAATGAGTATAATTAGCTGGAGCAGCAGAGCTTTGAGCATCATGCACACGAGGGGAATGTTAATTCATGCTCAATATTGAGTATTCTAGACTTTGATTTATTTGAGGGTTTTTCTCATGCCTTTTATGAGATAAATGAAAGCATAATGCAAAACCTGCATGTTGAGAGGATTTAGGCACAGAGGTAACTTGTGCAATATCAAGAGGAGATGCAGTCAAATGAAGAAGAAAATGAGGAATGTTTTGATGATAATGAAGTTGAAGGGCTCTTGCAGAAGAAGGATGAAAGCTTCTTTTCACATTTAGAGGAGGAAGTTGTAAAGGAAGTTATCCTGAAGGCTACAAAGAATGATGACATTGACCTATTTGATGAGCTTCCACATTTTGTAGGGGATAGTGCTGAGGAGATTGAGCACGATGAAGAACAAATTGAAGACTTGTTCTTTGTTATCTAGTAGGGATATCAACTTCTCGATGAAGGAGATTGCACCATTAAACAAGTGCATGGCTTCTTTTCAGAGCCTATTTCATATGAGCACCAAGAGGGCACAAGTAAGGAGGGACCTCAGATGCCTTTCAGGTCGCGTCATTAGCTAATGTATCCAAGTCATCAGTTTGGTGGGCCTGAGTCTTCAAGGGTTTGGCGAGGAAAGAAATCTGCAAAGTAGTGCCACACGATAGCCCCATGAGTGTTTTGAGGCTACAACTATGGACCTTTTAAGGTGTCACACCTTTTTGACACATGGTGGCATAGACTTAGTGGGGCACACAAGGGCTCCAAGTTGTTAGATTCATTCAAACAGATCTAATGACTAGATTCATCCAGAAGGGAGAGTCTTTAAAGCCACAAATGAGGTTGAGGTGCCATTTCTTGAGCCCAACAAGTCAGCAAGCCTCTGTGGCTTGTAGGGAAGAAGAAGATGCATCCCAAGGGGCCACATGGTAGTTGGGTGTCCCTACAAGCAACATTCAAATCAACTAATCTCCTCCAGCGATCTAACCCACACTACAAACCATTCTCTTTAGTGTGGTGTGATTTGATAGAGGTTATTGAGCTTCATTCAATGAATCTAGATGATCTAATTACCTCAGGTGTCATCTTGATGCACCATGAATGTGAAGTGATAGAAGTGGTGGGTAGGTGTGATTCAATGTTGATTTAATTGATGTAGTTGGGGTAGGTGATTTTGACCTGAGCACGACCGAGAGTGGGTTGCTATATATACATGTTCGACAGATATTTTAGGGTTGGTCATTGATCCATCAGGAGGGACTTGGTTGCATATTTAGGCCTTTGTGTCATTTTCCAAGAATAAAATGAATCTTGATGGATTGTTTCATTTAGCTTCTCATGTCTTCATTTTTTATTCAATTATGAATGAAAAAATGTCATCTTGTGCTCTATTCTTATCTGCATTAAATCTCTCCTCTTCTGCTTTCTTATTTGGCATATGCAACCTCTATTTGTAAATATGAAACTCTCAAAATTTTGACTATGAGTTTTCACTTTTCATTGTTGCATCTATGTTTCTCTTATTTCATGTTTGCAAATATTGTGCATAATTAGTCATATGTTAATAGGAATGTTTTGCCTTTGACATTTTTCCATTTTAATTAGGATTTATTTTTAGTCTCCTTCCCTTTTCTCTAAAATTTTGAGGTGGAACTCACTAAATATCCTACGAAGAATCGACTTCTAAAATTACGGAGGTCATCTTGCAAGTCGTGTACCATGTTTACAAGATTTCCCATGTTGGCATAGGTTTGCATGCAGGTGCGCAATCAGGTGCAAATTTTGTGATCAACAATAATCACTAGCACTAGAATGCAAAAGAATGTCATCACAAAGAGACAATGCAAAGTATCTAGTCTTTACATAAGATACACATCCTTGTATGTATTCTCCTGGATGGTTTCAACAATAATATGATACAAAAATCACATACTAATAATATATCATTTGTAGTGCCCCTCATTTTTGGCTTTTGATTAGTTTGTTAATGGTGTTTGTGGGTTAGACTTTATGACTCTTTGTTGATGTTAGATACATTGTTTGATGACATCTTATTATTATTAGATGATATTGATGATGTTGTTAGTACTGATGTTTTATGTTGATCATATGCTTACTTGTGGACTCAATTGTTTATATGGATTAATTTTGTTATGAGTATCATGTGATTTAATTGATAATGATTTGTATTTAGTTGATTAGTGGTTGATTGGTTATTATACTTGGTTGATTTATCTGATAGATGTATTGGTGAGAGGGACAGTATAGTATTACTCATGCATGAGTACCCTACTATGCTGTGAATCCCTCTCATGGTGTGTTTGATGATATGGTTTTATGGATTGCCCAACCTTTCAATCTGATGCAGGATGCAGGTACTAGGCATTGACTCTACATGGATTGGTAGGTTTGAACGTGCCTTCATACCAATGGATATTGTGGAAGGGAGATAACATGGGGTCCCTCAGTTTGTCAACATCCGTCATGAGGATGAGTTCTCTATTGTGTATGTGTCATCTATATTTGATGGGTTTGTAGTCTCAAGTTGTTCATTGTGGTCTAAAGGTTCATTTAATAGAAAATAATCTATGTGTAAGGTAGACTCAATATTTGGTTATTTAGTTAATAAATAATGTGAATTAAGAAGAACATTAAATAATTGTTTTAATAGAATCAAGTTTATAATTTTTAATAATTAACAACAACAATAATAATGTTAATAATAAATAAATTATAAGTGTTTAAATATATTATTAGATGAATAAATAGTAATTAAGTATAGTTTGAAAAATATTATTTTATGAATTTTATTAATTTTTTTTTGTTGGAGTGGGTTGTCGTGAGTTATGATTTTCCAGGTTAGGGGAATCTTCTATAAGTGGAGGCTTTTATGAAATTAATTTTTGGGGTGTGTGGATTCCTGTAACGGGAAGCATGGTAGTGGGGAATTTATTGGCTTGGCTATTTTTGCAAACGTGGGAGGATATTTGGGAGGAGGAAGAATGGGGAGAACAAGGGATAGCAGGCGAAGAGGTAGGAGGAGGAAATCATCTGAAGGGAATTCGAAATCTTGCAGATAAAATACGGGTATGTCAATATGGTTATATAGTTGAATTTTGGTGAACTCTTTTTATTCTTGTCTTGTCATGCTTTGAGAAATTAGGATGCCCTTTGTTGTCTAGTTTTGCTTTTGTAGTTATTGAAAACTTGGAGCCTGTGTCATTCTCTTAAACAACAATATGTAAATCATATTCTTCTATGACGATCTTTCAAGTCTGCAATCAACTCCTTATCCCAAATCTTGTTATCAATCTGTAATCTTTGTTCATTAAAATCATTAGTGATTTTTTTCTTCCCCTGTAAATCTTGTTTGTGGGGCAAATACAAGTATTTCATTCTGCAAACCTATAATTTCAACTAACCCAGAAAGAAAAGTGACACATAAATTATTTCACATGCCTAGCCATGTTCTATAAAAAACCTATCCAAATTTTGAGGATTTATCTTGTCATTCTTGATGCGAACCTTTGTTCTCTGTTCATATTTCACTGAAGACTTTCGACAGAGATTAATCAAAAGACATAAGACCATTTGGTTCTTCTGTAGTAATCTTGCATGACTACCTGAACCATAAGCCAATCAGATCGACAACATTGTTAATCTGTGAATTCATATTAATTCAAATACATAATCTATCATCAAATGGGGATCAAACTATTCGATTATATGATTAGTTACCTTGCAAGTCGAATCGGGGCATATAGATTCTTAGCCGGATCCATTGATTATACCTTTGTAGGAACTTCACTCTGGATGTGATTTCTGGTAATAAATATCTAGTTCTTCTTTTTCCATACTTCATCTAACGACTGAAAAGTATCCATGGGTTTTGAGCTATACTACCTGCAAATCCATCTTGTTGGGTTCTACATTCGAAATATCATCTCCTATTCTCATCTCTTTCTTTTAGCTTTCCCTAAAGCGCTTGGGCGCCCATAATCGATTCATTTTACTCCTCATAAGTTTATGCACCGTAAAACTAACATGTAATAAGACACTTACCGCTTTTACCCAAAGGAATATCATTCATAAGCAAGTAACACATTTGTATTAGATTGAGATTCACATCATCGCGTACTTGGTAGGGATTAAATCATTGCTTTAGGGTATAAACTTGTGGCACATTAGTTCAAAGGAACTGGCATTGCACAAGATGTCTATCAGCTAGCATCTACAACCATAGAGATTCAAAGGCAACGCTGATAGAAACCCTTCATGAATCCCGGCGTGAGGCAATACGAAACTATTTACATAGCTCACGATGAGATTAACACACGCTACTGGTGAGGATGCCAAGCACCCAATACTCTGAAACAACGCCTTTCGGATAATGGATTTAGGATGCTTTATAACTCTTAAAGCTAGCTCGACGGATCTTAGGAGTCGATCTATTTGATTGAAATGCAAACCAGAACCTAACGCCCACATGATCCCTGTATGTCGTTTCTCTTGAACTCTCAAATTCTGTATATTGAATTCCTTCTATTTGGCCTTGGTAGTTGTCAGTATAGGTTTTAATAAATGAATTAGCTGAGCTTTAAGCAGCAGTAGGTACGTAGAGTTAGTAATTTCATTTTTGCACAGGATTTCGATTATAAATAGGAGTCTTATCTGAAGCTGTTAGAGATATAGGCGACGCCTTATTGGGAGTCTATTAGAATGGAACTTATCCTCATTCATATCTTTTAAAATCATCCTCATAAGTTGCCTAGTTTCAGACTTACACATTAATATTTTTTTTCATTGTTTAGCTATTAAATTTCACCATTAGGAATTTAGATCGATTTATGATTCCAACCATTAGACTATGATATAATTTTAGTGGAATAATCTTAATCAATTAGATGGTATGAGTATAAGGGACTTTTATATTCGTTGTCTCGTTATTTAGGTAGAGTAGATATTAATTTTCTTAAAAGAATATATTAGAATAAAGTTATTAATAATATAGTTTAGTTTAGTCCATTTTCTTTTAAATAGTAGAATCAATCAATTAGTTTATCTCATTATTAGAAAATAGTAAAATTTGTTATTAAAGATTCTTAATTGTAATTACAAAGTTTAAACATTTCCTATTATTGTGGCATGTATATAGTTTGATCTATATGATTATGATTTGCACTATAAGTTATATTGGATGAAATTAAATGTATACTAAAGATAAATATTGATCAAATAGCTCTTATTTTAGAATCATAGTTGTCATATTTGTCTTGTAGAGTAGAAGTTATTAGGTTGATACTCTATGAATTATAGGGATCTATCTTTTTGTGGAAATTAAAGTTATAATAATTGGGAATGAGTTTCAAGCATAATTGTCCTTAGTAATTGAATTATTTTTTTTAGTAATTGATTTCGGGACAATGGGGTTGGTATGTCTTCCAGGTCTCTTGGATTCTTGGTTTGTGTCATTTTCTCCAAAGGCTTAGGATGTTTTGGTATTATGCTATGCTTTGTGACAACAAGGGGATTATGACATTTCTCGTTTTGTATGAGATCTTGATGCTTTATGGAAAGAAATGTTTTGAATATTGTTAATTGAGACAAAGGTTCATATTGATGCAAGAAGTGTGATTTCTTGCACTATTGTTTGTGCTTTTCAAGTTGTTGATGTTTGAATGGTTGGTGGGGTCACCTAGATGCAGGTAGGGGAGTGGCTTCTGATGTGGGGCTGGTGCCCAAAGTGGCTGTCAGGGTAACCCATCAGAAGTGGTTAACAAGTGATAACATAATAATAAACCTAGGGGGATGGGTAGTTTTTCACTCTAATCAAGATTTTTTGGATACCTCTCCCATGCCTATAGTGCTAGGATAGACTAAGGGTGGGATGAGAAGGTATGAGGTTTCCGCATGTGTCATCCTATGGGGCCGATGTCTAGAGAGAGACTGTCAAGGTAACCCATGTAAGACCATGAGATGACACTCCATCCTACTGCATTATAGTTTTTCCATTCTTGTGCCATTGTTCTTTTGTTTATGTATGCCTCTAGATGTTTTATTGATGATGTCAGTTATATTTGAGTTGTGTTAACCTGAGTTAGTTTTGTTCAGTTAGCCCATTTGTTTCTTGCATTTTGTCATGGGACCTCATTGTTATCTCCTAGCTCGGGGGAGTGGACCTCAGGGTTCCACATGGTTGGGTAGATGAGCTTAATTCCATTGGTTTTCTGGCATCTTGGTTCACGTGTTGAGCAGATGTGCCTCTCCAGTTTTTAGTACTGTATCTATATTTGAAGACATATTATATCTTATGGATCCAGATTTGTGTATCTATGATATCCATTATGTAATTTTGATGTATTCAGACAAGAAAGCCTTTGTATCTTTATAATTATGTATCATGATCTCATCTGCACTTGTAAACATTATTGTAAAGGATGACGTAATTTTCTCTAATGTAACCAATGTTGTTAGTTGACTCTATGACCATTTATGATGAATTATGTATGTTGTTGATCATTATTTAATTTCATTAATGCAATTATGTTTCCCTAGAGATGTTAGCTTTGCTAGATAGTTAAATTGTTGAATTTAGTTGGATGTTATATTTTGTGATCATTACTTTTACTTGTTAAAAAAAAAAATTCCGCATTTTATTGCATAGCTGGACTTAACTCTCTAGGGTTGCATGACGGGGCATTACATCATTCAAAAAGGATTCACTATGATATTACACCATTAAGAATTTGTAATGCTATTCTTAGAAAATTATACTTATACAATCGAGACACAACCTAAAGAGTTAAACCATAATATTGGTCCATAGAGATCAACAATTACATCTATCACATTTCTTAGTTACCTCCAAATACTAATATGGCATGTTCCTAATTATGAAGAAATGCAAGAAACTCATCTCTCATGCTTATAAGTTTATTCTACTTATGATTCACCTAGCTTTGGTGTGAAACATTGTGAAGAAGTACATTATTATATTGAAACTAGTTTATTTTATAGTTTGGTAAAAGCATCTTAACAACCTTTTATTCAAATATGGAGATGACTTTCAAGAGTCCAAAGGTTTTCTTATGTACTTCTCTTTCAAGTACCAAATTTATCTCATCCCAAGACTACCACTTTTTAACAACCCTTTAGTAGTTTCACAAAGTAGTCTTGGACATGTGAGAGAAGCTACAAAATAGATTGTTAAGAACACACATAGGTCTAAGAAATAATTACACTTGATTTGGTTGGAACAAGAATAAACTAGCAATTGCACTTTAGTGTGCAATGGGTACGCTGAGATAGTATGTATATAAAAAGTAATAAGTAATTTCTTGAGAAGAAAGCATACAATTTTGTTGGTGGTGAATTGTTGTTGTCCATCCATTAGTAAATTGAAAGAATGTAGTGATACGTGTTGTTGAAACATTTTTGAAAACACAAAATTATATCATTCACCATCATGGGATTATAAAACTAAGCTTAACTGTAGAAACATAGTGGGAAAACGTTACATTGTGTCATAGACTTGGGGCTATGGTCAATAATTCTAATGGAAGCCCCTACATTAAAGATTAGGCTATAGCACTTTAACAATGTAAAAAGTGGAGCTTGGTATGAAATGGTACTTTTACAAAAATAGAGAGAGGAATAGAGTAAGAGAGATAGAGTGAGAGAGAAATACAGATGAGACATATAAAGGGAAAGAGATAAAGAAAAGTGAGAGTGACTTTCTCTTTATATTTATTACATCTCTCTCTCTCTCTATATATATATATATTTCTTATCTCTATCTCTCTCCTATTCTATCTCTCTTTCTCTATTCATCCTTATCTATCAATCTACCTCTCTAAATATCTCTTTGCCTCACTCTCTATCGTTATATCTCTCTACCTCTCTCTAGATCTTTTTCTCCCTGTCCATCTTTTTGTCTCTCTATTTCTTTGTATCTCTTTATCAAGTTCTATTTCATTTTGTACTAATCTAGACTTCAATAGATTATAAATTCCTTGTTTTTCATAGCCAAGTTCCCACCCAAATTGAAGAGGCTACCAAAAAAAGTATTGAAAATTATGGACATTATTATTATTATTTTGATTATGTGTAGCAAATTTGTTTGCATAATTAGCATGGGATTAATTGCAAGTATGGATGTTACCAATTGTAGACTTGTATGGACATTATTTTGATTATATCCAGAGCAAATTTGTTTGCACAATAAATCTTAAAGAATGTATAAATTTTTGTTTACCACAACATGTTAAAGGATTGGTTGGATTTGGAGTTCTAGATCACCTTGTGGGTTAGTACTAGAAGCTTAAATATTTTGAGCAAGGCCCACCATACTTTTACTTTGAATATGTGTATAGTATGCCAAAGGGTAACTAAAATTTATGGATTCAAAGTACTTTTTAGTTCAAGTAGAAAACATGGCTACATACATAACAGGTTCGTATGAATAATTATTTTTAGATTTACTATTAAGTTGTGAAATAAAATTATATCATTATATCAAACTAAGTGTCTTGTAAATAAGTTATTTTGAAAATAAATTTGTATTCTTTAAAGATTCATGAAGGAGACAACACAAAGCTTAACTACATAAACATAGTAGCAAAAAGTGCTCTGTTGTTTGATAGACTTGGTGTTAAGCATTCTTTCCATTTGTTGGACTTTCAAATTAGTTGTTGCAAATGTCCATTTTTGAGCCACTTCAATAAGAGACATTATTTTCAATTGTATTGGACATGCCATGTATTAATGAATGAAGCTTGGAGGCGAGATTTTTCTATTGCTAGAGATAGCCACACTTTAGTGTACAATGGGTACACTAAAGAGGTCTTAAAGGTGAATTATTAAGTCCTTCAGCAAATAACATGTTTCACTAATATATTAAGGTTTGCTTTTGGTGGTGGGTCTCTTAATCATAAGGGTTTTCCCAAGTATATATGTCATCTTATCTTCTCTATCTCCTTCACTTATTCTTCTATGTTTAATTAAGGTTACATGTGTTTTATATCAACAAATTTTATTACTTTCTATTTCTCCTAATTAAGGAATAAGCATTGTAAAAACAACATTTGGTATCAAAGTTTTGTTTGGATTGATCCCTTGAAGGAAGGGATACATTTCTTATGTTGCTTTCTATTTTTTTGTGGGATAATTCATGTGGATTTGAAATAACATTTGAAAATTAGAAGTCATGGCCAACATCTACACAATTGAGATTGAGAAGTCCAGTAGGTAAAATTTTGAGTTGTGGAAATTGAAGGTTGAATATCTTTTAGTGGAGACATATTAGTGAATCATAATAATTATTGCACTCAATTTTCTACCATCAACAATGGCTTAAGATAAATGGGACAAGTTGGATAGAAGAGATAGATCTACTATTAGGTTATGTCTTTTTAATTCAGTCTTGATGAATGATTTAGTTCAAAACATTGCTAAGATTTTATGAGATAAAATTATTGCTTTATATAAAACTAAGTGTCTTGTAAATAAGTTATTTTTGAAAAGATATTTGTATTCTTTATAGATGCATGAAGAATACTTTGTAACCAAACATTTAAATGCATCTCATCTAGTAGTGAGTCGACTGGTTTTCGTAGATGTATCACTTTCATTTGTTCCTTATAGGACTCCATCTTTCTATTTGGAAGCCTATCTATCTAAAGGGGATCAATATCCTTTCTTTGTTCTCTAGAATTAGGGGTGAGAAGAGGAAAAATGTATCACTTTAATTTGTTCATTATAAGATACTAGGTCATCTTTCTATTTTGAATCTTGTCTATCTAAAGGGGGGTCAATATCCTTTCTTTTTTCTCTACAACTAGGGGTGTAGAAGTTGTTTTGCATCATTTGGATATCCCATTTTATGTATTCCTAATTTTTAATTGTACTCTCAAAAATTATAAAATTTAGACAGTTTTGACCATGGTCGAACACCACTCTAGATGAAAAAAGTGTGCATCTTGTCGTGCGAACCTTCCCAAATGAATAAAATAAAGGTTATGTTGGAATGATGTGGAATCAAAGGTTGATTAATTTTGACAATTCTATAGGAACTCCATACACAAGTGGGATAAGATGCATTGACGTCAACTGGGTTGGAATACAAAGGGTTTAGTATTTAGGAAAAGGAAATTTAAGTGCAGCATCTTGGAGGGTTCATGGATAAAAAAGGAACCATTCTTTTGAACTTGAACACCATAAATGAATATTGTAAATTCAAATCAAACTTTATAATCTCTAACTTAAATAACTTCTGAATGTTGGATATTGTAGACTTAATTTATTACTTTCTTTTATTTTGCAGATGCAATTTCCACTTCATACACTTCTGATTTATGTGTCTGTCCATGGTATTGTAGGGCAAAGACGTTTGATATATATGTGGTTTGTAGTAGGAGTCACATCTGTGATAGACGTGACTCCTCAAGGAGTCACGCCTATCATAGGTGTGACTTCATCACCCTTTCTTTAGTAGACCGTTTGAATCATCGACTTTAACAATTTCAATTACCGTTAATATGCAATCGGTGTTTATAATTTGGTAATATGTCATTCGATCATGCTAAATTGATATTTATTTAACATACCTTATAGATTCATATTTAATATGATCATAATGAATATGTTATCTGATCAAAGCTACAAACAACTCAACACTCCCTCTTAGCTCGGGAAGATAACAATATCACAATAATCTCTGTGAATATCAATTATCTGATCTATAATGAATTTCACAAAGTAATTTAATATCACATAACTCATGATATATAGTATCACCTATCTCGTAATACGTAGCATCACCTACCTCATGATACTAAAGGATATACTATACTCGAGAACATTACATTCTCCTTATATATCCTAGTTATGGTATATGCACTGACATTAAGTCACATAATGTCTACCATAACTTAATCATGATAACTCCATGATTCATACCAATATCAAGTCACATGATATCAGTCTAATGAACATTATAAGATTGTCACCTTATAATGTTAGGTACAAGTGTAGATTATCCAAAAGATCGTCACCTTTTAGAAATAAACACAGAATGGGTAGGCCCATAATGTCATAGAGTCACACATATGACACAAGATGTTTACACATTAAACATCTTTAATATATTAGTACAAATCAATTAGAATCTTACATTTCAATCATACCAAGATTTTTCCTGAAGTCTTCAACTTTCACCTTGAGGAGTGGTTTGGTAAGAATATCTACAGTTTGATCTCCTGTTCTGATATACTCCAACTGAATCACATTCCTTTCCACCATATCACGCACATAGTGATGAGGAATCTCAATATGTTTAGATCTATCATGGAATACTGGATTCACGGATAACTTAATACAACTTTGATTGTCGCAGTGGATGATAGTTGGTTTCAGAGGTTTACCAAATAATCCCACAAGCAATTTTCTAAGCCATACTGCCTCTCTAGCAGCCACAGAAGCTGCAATATATTCGGCTTCTGTAGAACTCTGAGCAATTGAAGACTATTTTATGCTAATCCACGATATCATTGCTGACCCTAAATTGAAACAACATCCAGAGGTGCTCTTCCGGCTAGTTACACTTCTAGCCCAATCTGAATCTATGAATCCATGTAGATCTAAATCAACCTTTTCATATTTTAAGCCATAATTTAGAGTACCTTGAAGGTATCTCATTATATGCTTCACAACCACAAGATGTATCTCCTTGGGCTCACACATAAACTGACTTAAGGCATTTACAACATAGCAGATATCAGGTCTAGTATTGACCAAATACATCAAGGATCCAATTATCTATCTGTAAAGAGTGGGATCTACCAATGGAGAATTTGCTGCTGCTTCCTTCAATTTATGAAGATTTATTTCCATGGGGAAGACATAGGTCTACATTCCATCATACCAAACCTTTTTAATATATCAATTGTGTACTTCCCTTGGTTTAGAATAATACAGTTTGATTTCTGCCATACTTCCAATCCAAGGAAGTAGTGTAATAGACCTAAGTCCTTCATGTCAAATTCTAAAGCTAGATCTTTCTTACACTGATCAATAAGATGATCTTCTCCTGTAATCAATTGATCATCAACATATAATATCAATATTAACATATCACCTTTGCTTTGTTTGAAGTAGAGATTTGGATCTACATTATTCTTTGAGAAGCCTAATCTTAAGAGGTAACTGTCAATTCTTTCATACCAGGCTCTGGGGGCCTGTTTAAGTCCATATAGAGCTTTCTTTAATTTACATAATGGGATCCTGCATTGTGAATCTCAAATCCTTCGTGTTGCTCTAAGTAAACTTCTTCTTCAACGGTTCCATTTAAGAAAGTAGTTTTTACGTCCATTTGATGAACTTTCCACCCTTTGGCTGCTGCAATAGCTAGAACTGCCTTGACTGATGTATATCGAGCAACTGGAGCGAAGGTTTCATCGTAATCAATTCCTTCCTTTTGTGAAAATCCTCTGGCTACAAATCTTGCTTTGTATTTCCCTATACTACCATCTGCAGCATGTTTGATTTTAAATAGCCATTTTGAAGAAACAACAGATTTCCCTTTTGGTCTAGGTACTATATCCCACACATCATTCTTCAGGATGGATTGATACTCCTCTTTCATGGCATCCTTCCATACTTGGTGCTTAAGAGCTTCTATAGCACTAGAAGGTTCTAATTTAATGAATTCACTCATTAAAGCTACATAACTAGAGAATCTCTTAGGTCTTGTGCTTTCCCCAAAAGTCCCTGATGGAGCGGCATACTTTTTAGCTTCTTCCATTGTTTTGGTGGCCCAGAGTGGTCTTTTCTTGGGATTTTCTAGTGATGTGATTTGTTCATGGTTTACATCTTCCTCAAGATACTCCCTCTGAAACTCAGGGGTAGGATCCTCTTCTATGCCTGAGTTGGAAGTTTGAATTTCTGTCTCGATATAATTTCTGCCTCTTTTGAAAGCTATGTCTTCCTCAAAAATCACATCTCTGCTTAGTTCAATCTATCTTTGACCAGGTATATATATTCTATAAGCTTTTGATGTTTGACTATAGCCTACAAAGATGCCTTTTCTCCTAGAAGGTTCTAGCTTAGTTCTTTTCTCTTTGGGCACATGAATGTAAACAGGAGAACCAAATATCCTTAAATGACTAATGTCTAGTTTTGTGCAAGTGAAGGCTTCTTCAGGAGTTTTGTCATCAATATGAGAGTGAGGACATCTATTTTGTATATAGACAACAGTACTAGATGCTTCTGCCCAAAGTGAAGTGTCTATATTTTGATCAAATAACATAGCCCTAGCAGCTTCTACAATGGTTCTATTTTTTCTTTCTACAACTCCATTTTGTTGAGGATTATAAGGTACAGTGAACTCCCTCTTAATCCCAGTGTTTTTACAAAAGTCTTTAAAAATGTCTGAAGTGTATTCACTCCCATTATCTGTTCTTAAGGTTTTGATTTTTCTCCCGGAAGAGTTTTCAGTAATGGATTTGAATTCCTTAAATCTTTTAAGGATTTCTTGTGATTCTTTACATTTAAGAAAATAGATCCATGTCTTTCTGGAGAAGTCATCAACGAAGATTACATAGTATAGAAACCCACCTAAGGAGGGTACAGACATAGGTCCACATAAATCTGAGTGGACTAGTTCTAATACGTTATTTATTTTGCTAGAACTTTTTCGAAAGGACCCCTTTATATTTTTCCCTAAGGCACACCCCTTGCATATCCCTGAATTACATTGTTTGAGTTTGGGTAACCCTGTAACTAGTCTTTCCATGGAAGATAGGGCACAAAAATTTAGGTGTCCTAGTCTTCTATGACATATTTCATTAGAGTCTGTAGTTTCATGAATTAGGGCTAGATTTGGTTCCGTACATAACTCGTACAAGTACCCTTGTCTATGACCTATGGTTTTGGCTTTCTTAATAGTAGAATTCTTTGGCCATGCCAATACTTTGCTATCCATAAAGGTCACCCTATATCCATTATCTTCAAGTACAGATATGGAGACTAGATTTCTTTTGATGCCTGGGACAAACAATACTCCAATAAGTTGGATGGAGATGCCAGTCTTTAATTTGAGGGTGCATGTGCCAACACCCTTGACTGGATGTACAAAGTTATCTCCAATTGTTACTTCTTCGTTAGTCTCTTCTACCATGGTGTCTAGTAGTTCCTTGAACCCTGTGATGTGTCTTGATGAACCACTATCTATAACCCAGGTGTTGGATTTATTTGTTACTTGGTTTGAAAGTGCAGAGTAGAATACATATTTCTTAGATTCACGCTCCTTTATTTTGGCATAAGATGCTTGTTGCTTGGTTCTGTCAGGACATCTAACTGCATAGTGTCCATATTGGTCGCATCTGAAACATTGGATGCGAGAAATGTCTTTCTTGAATGAGCCTTTCCCGTAATGATTTTCCCTCTTCTTGAAGTGTTTCTTCTTCTCTTTCTTGTGAGAGTTTGTATTTAGAACATGAAGATCTTCATCTATATTTTTCTGTTTCGACCCTTTCTTTGTCTTTCTAGATTCTTCTTGAAGACAGTCTGATCTTAGGTGGTCAAATTTTGGAAATTTAGACCATGCACTAATGCCTTGAACAAATGTCTCCCAAGAATTTGGGAGACCATCTAGGGCAATAAGTGTTAGTTGCTTTCAATTTGGTACCCAAGTGTTGATAGTTGATCCCTTAGTGCAGATATTCTCATAAAGTATGCATTGATAGATTCTCCTTTGTTCATACTTATATGATTTATTTCTCTCTTTAGGGCTAAGGTTCTGCTGGAGTTATTAATTTCATAATTGCTTTCAATTGACTTAAACATATGATATGAAGTCTCATGTTTTGTCAGAATCGGCACGATATGATCTCTAACTCCATCAACTATGATTTTCATGGCTTTGTCATTTCCTTCAATCCATGTCGTTTTATCAGGATCATTCTCTGGTTCCGTTTTGTTTTCTCTCACAAATGAATCAACTTTATTTTCTTTTAGTATCATCATAATTCTAAATTTCCATGATGAGAAGTTATTTTCTCCTTCCAATCTATCTTCGAATCGGATTGCTGCTGCCATTTGAGAAATGAGATGTATTAAATCTGAATTTCTCAAGTTTAATTTTCTGCCCGGATTCTGCTTAACTTGGCTTTGATACCATGTAAATTCAAATCAAACTTTATAATCTCTAACTTAAATAACTTCTGAATGTTAGATATTGCAGACTTAATTTATTACTTTCTTTTGTTTTGCAGATGCAATTTCCACTTCATACACTTCCGATTTCTATGTCTGTCCATGGTATTGCAGGGCAAAGATGTTTGATATATATGTGGTTTGCAGTAGGAGTCACATCTGTGATAGACGTGACTCCTCAAGGAGTCACATCTGTGATAGACGTGACTCCTCAAGGAGTCACGCCTATCACAGGTGTGACTTCGTCACCCTTTCTTTAGTAGACTGTTTGAATCATCGTCTTTAACAATTTCAGTTACCATTAATATGCAATCGATGTTTATAATTTGGTAATATGTCATTCGATGATGCTAAATTGATATTTATTTAACATACCTTATAGATTCATATTTAATATGATCATAATGAATATGTTATCTGATCGAAGCTACAAACAACTCAACAAATATAGGTGTAAATTATACATCAATGGCTATTTGAAATGAATTTTAACTTTTAAGAGTTTTTTTAATGTTCATTAGTTTTCAAATTATCTATGGTTAAATCCGCAGTCCATATTGTAAAAAATAAAGAATGGTTAAATCTGATGATCCACATTGTAACAAACAAAGAATGATTAAATCTGATGATGGGTCCCCTCTTAACATTGAAATAGAGAGACATACTATCTGTATTGAAGCTCAAAACTCCATTCATTATCCAACGCAGAAATGTAGTATATGTATGTATTTAGTATAATATTATATTATAAAACTATATATTTAAATTAAATATACTATATATTTAATATTTATTATTTATTTAGTTATATATGAAATAATAATATAATAATTATATATATTATTATATAATATATTTGATATAATGATAATTATTAAATTTTTTCTCTAGTAATACTATATTATAAAATTGTATATTTACATTAATTATAATATATTAAATATTTAAATATTTTATATAAAATAAATATATAATATAAATATGAAAATAAATATTATATTAAATATTAAAATATTTAATTAACTATAATATTAAATTTATAATATTGTAAATTAAAATCTATAAATATTATATAAATATACTATATATATAATAATGAATATTATAGTTTGTATGTTTAAAAACAATGGGAGGCATTCAGATGCTGGCAACACATTCGGCCAAAGAGAATTTTAACTAACATTAAATTTGTTACTTAACACATAGCTGGATGGAATGAATATCGTGGGCTTTGAAAAAATATCGCGAACTTTGAAAAAGATTAAAATACATTAAAGTATTCACAATTCCAATCCACACTTTCCATTTTCTTCATGACGGAAAACAATGTTCTCGCAGGCTCTGGCAGTTTGTGTGTAGCTAAGAACAGTTGAAAATTTTTTTTGTGACTTTTTGGCAGGGGGAAGAAGGGAAAAATAGTGGAGAAGAAAAAATAGAACTGTGAAATGGAATGGACGACGATATTTCAATCATCTTGCATGTGTTCGGACACCCTCTTAGCTGTTGATCCGTTAAGCCAGGGCTTCATCTGCCAAAGGGAACGCCTTCGGCATAATAAAAGTAATTAATTTTGAAAATAGAAACAACCACGCTCAAATAGGAACAAAAACTCTTAAGTAAAACAAAGGCGTTCATTTGTCAAAATGCTTAAGAAAAGCTACAGACACTAGGAAATTACAAAGACACTTAAGTGTGTTGAGTTATATGATTTACCTCACTTACCTGCATAGACACTCGATAAATGACAGACATGAGATTGCAGACAGAGACACTCGTATAGGAGACTTGCATAGACAAGCACAGGGGTTAGATGGAAAAGTCAAGTTCTTGCACAAATAATGCTAAGAAATGATGAAATGGACATCATGCCCCTTGTAAAACCAATATCTATTAGAAACCTTAGAGTCAAAATAGTGGAAAATGATAAATAATACAAAAAAGCAGTTTAAAGATAGAGGCGCTTATGTGTGTTACGATCGCAAACATCTAAAATTAAGGTGCTTTTTCACTAAAATGACAAATCTTGGACTAAAATGATGACAATAGTTATGAAATGATAAGCTAGGAAATCATTTGGACATTACGATAGCCTACAAAAATGATTTTTGATTAAAAAACCAAATGCTAGAAACCCCAAAATGCAAAAAATTGTATTAGAAGGTTGATTTAATACAAAAGGCAGAAAAGTGGAAACAAATTTACTTATACTCATAAGCCTTTAGGGTTTTGGAATGCATCAAAATAACGATACCAGGAAACTCCAAATCTTCTACGCTAACCTTCCTACAAAATGACAATTCTTCATACAAAACAATTTCTAACCACATACCTTACAAAAGGTAGAAAAATGGAAACAAATTTACTTATACTCATAAGCCTTTAGGGTTTTGGAATGCATCAAAATAACAAAACCAAGAAACTCCAAATCTTCTATGCTAACCTTCCTACAAAATGACGATTCTTCATACAAAACAATTTCTAACCACATACCTTACAAAAGGCAGAAAAATGGAAATAAATTTACTTATACTCATAAGCCTTTAGGGTTTTGGAACGCATCAAAATAATCAAAAAACATTTGGACATTACGACAGCCTACAAAAATAATTTTTGATTAGAAAACCAAATGCTGGAAACCCCAAAATGCCTACGTACATGCAAGCGTTTGTCTGCGACAAATGCTCTCGTCCATAGTGGGGCTAGAATTTTTTCATGAAATCTTGCAAAAGATGGTTAAATTTACGCAAGGAGGTTAAAAGAAAATGTTGACAAAAACACTAGTTAACTGTTATAGCACAACAAACAATTAGCCCTCAAAATGCACAAAACAAGAAAAGATAATGTTAGAGGTCATATTTCAGGCCTAGAAATGCAAGCGCTGAGTATAGATGCTCGCACTTGAGTATGCAACTAAGGTGCTTGTCCCCAAAGAAGCTACTCAACTGCAACCTATTTGCTAAAACAAGCTTAACAACACAAAAAAATTAGAAGCTAGGTATTGGTTCCCACTAAGCATGCCAAAATGTGAACTTGTGAAAATAAATGACAAAATGAACAAACCAAACATCCTAATTTATTCCATTAATTAGCATAAAATCACCTCTAGATTAGACTAAGAAGACCAAACACAATGAAAACCATATACCTAAGTTCTCACCAAAGCCTCCTTGTTGTACCAAATAAATTGGTGGATGTATCCAAGGAAGGAGTAGGGAAGATTGAAGGATGTTGAGTGCTCACTGAGGTAGCATACAATGCATTCAAGAATTATGTTCAAATGGCCTCTAAGAGGTCCAATTTATAGATTTTTGGGAAGGGGAATGAAGGGATATATTCAAATTGAGAGATCAAGGGCTCTCGTTACTTCAGAGGATTGGAGGCATGAGAAGCCTCCAAGTGTCAAGCAATGAGAGGTGGTCAAAGAGGTTCCCTTGATTCAAGGAGAATCAAGGGTTAAGATCATGCTTTGGAAAGGTTGGATGGTAGGGATTAAAAAGTAACTTTTTGGAAGATAGTGCAAATCTTCTCCATGCTTCCAAGTACCCATTGTGTACATGTTGATCGACAAGTGTACCCATATGAAGACTTGACCACATAAATCCTCAATTAATCATGATTATGCATGTGCAAATGATTAATGATGGTAACTCATGTGATTTAGGTTCATAATAAAAAGTACACAAAATGTCAAATAACATAAATTAAGAGATTTATTTAATTTTTGACATATGATGTGCCTAGGTAAATAAATATTTCCATTTATTTACCTAGGGTTAGACTATAGGAGGCATTTTAATCAATTGAATAAATATTCTAGACTAAAGTCAATTAATTAGAGATGAACATTGACAAATTTAATTAAATAATAAAAATTATTTAATTAAGCTATGGACAATAGATGGATAATTGAATAAATATTTATCCAATTAATTATGGAAGAAATGATGTCCTAATTAGGGATGAGTGATGAGTGGACAATTTTAGGCGTCTGTAGTTTTCCCCTCTTTGAAATGGCATTAAAATAGCATTGTTTCAAAGAAAATTAAAATATAGTGATTTTGGTGAAGGGATTGAAACGAAGATGGGTATGCAGAAACAACTTCCTACACTGATCTAATGAGGATAGTTATGCAAATTTCAATCTTTACTAGTTACAGGTTATTAGATGCACATTAGTAGAAAGATAATAACAACATCCAAATGCAAATACAAAACTCACAATACAAGATATAGGCGGGGAAAACCCTTTTGGGTGAAAAACCCCACACTCCAAAACCTGCACAATGTATTATCAAATAAAAAGATGATTACAACACATTTGCAATGCAATCTCTCTCAGGAGTACACAATGTCGATTCTCATTCACATTCCATGACCTTTCACATTCTCCAGCCACTTATTTATCAATCCTCTTTGGCGGTTATCTAATGTCAGTTTATCCATGTCGACTAATAACAAAATAATCGTTGATGACTTTATTCAATATAGGGCATTTTTTGCTTTAGGGGCACTGCCCTTGAGCCCTTGGCTGGGGACACTGCCCCCAGCAATGTAGGAGGGGATCTACCCCCTACAATCCCTCATTAATTACTTTGGAGGAAACCACGATTGATAAAGTCACCAAAATTTATCTTCCTACATGTACACAAGGTGACAACTATGGGATCCTACAACATAGTGTCGAATAAATAAAAACAACATTAGAAACTTTCAAAGGTTGAGACACCTTAATTCCCAATAGGGACGACATGATGCCCTAGTTGGTTTGAGAAAAATGACAAATTGTAGTGACAGGATGATGTCCCCTTGAGAAGTCATGCGGGCGAAGATCACAAGTGAGCTGTCAAAAGATGGATATGAAATCAAGATGGGGAAGAGAAAATAAATAGAAATGGAAGAAAAATGAGGAAATACGGAATAAATATCGATAAGTTATGAAGAAATGAGTGGAAGGGAGTGAAAAATTAGGTCAAGGAGTGAAAATTAGGGTTTGGGGGGCTATAAATGGGTTATGGGAGGGGTAAATAGTTCATTTTTACCCTTGTGAAGAGAAGTGAAGGAAAGTAGAGAAGGATTACAGAGGAAGATGGAGCATAAACTTGTACACGCTCATCAAGTGGAATGCGTGCAAGAGTATCAACAACCAATGGGATGGGGTCTGTTGGTATGCAAGACATCGACCCTACTTTTACACTAATTAAGTGTAGTTATTACGTATATGTGGGGTGGGAAAACATACCAAAGCATGAACGAGTGTGCATGTAGTATAATAGCGTGTGGGCGTGGGGAAAGAAAGCATGGGCATTTGTTAAACAAACACTTGTGTAGAATGAGCTCAAGCGTTCGTAAATGGGTGCACATGTGGGAAAAGAGAACACACTTGTGTTCAAGTCCAGAAGTGGGGCACAAGCACCTCTATTGAAAAATAAAGTGCAAGCATAAAGGAGTGTCTGTGTAAGGGATAAGCATGGGTATGTGAAAAAGGGTGTTGGCACAGTCAAGCGTGTGTGTTGGGGATGGGCACTTGTGTTGAAAAATGATGTGCATGCATAGGAAAAGTGTAGAAAGAGATATGATAAGTTTTTTGATGATAGATGCAAGTGTGATTGGGGTCAATAGTCATGTGGGAGCACAGGTCGGTGGTGTTAGAGTTGACTAACGATTAGCATGAGGAGGAGTGGGGTTATTTAGAGATGGTTGGTATTTAGCATGTGGCAACAATGCCGCAACTTAGATCCCACAAGGACATGCTTACAACACTGGAGGATCTATGGCACTCGATGATGAGCATATTCCATCTTTTGATAGAGGAGATGACAGTGACTCTGAAGGATGTGTGGTAGTTTTTATGGCTACCCATCCATGGATGAAGGGTATACTATTCAAAGCGAGATGATGACTATGCATTGTAGAGGATATTCAGGAGATTGAACTTACCTCGAGATGGGTTACGAATAGATTTGGACACATGTATTGGGATGCTAGATGATTCCCAACAATGCCATTTTCACCATCAATCTCCCCTTGTCCATCCTAAACTAATCACCTGGGACTAGCGAGACTCACTGCCTCTAGACGTATTCCAAAATGATGAGGATATTATCGAATTCCTAGGGCTTTGCAATTAATTTCCAACAAGATACCATAAATCTGGATATGACATCAATTTGCATGTTGCTGCCTACTTTGGGAGTAGGACGAGTTCTATAGTCATAAAAGAAAAAAATAAAAAATGAAAAATCATCCCCTAGTGAAAACCTCTATGAGGCACTATCAGACACAAGAAAAAATAAAAGATGTATCCCCTAGTGAAAACCTCTTTGAGGCACTAGGAGATGAGGAACTCAACTTCCCTCCAATGCTTCCACATTGGCAAGAATGTTCAATAGTCCTAATTGAACACACACAAAATCAACCTTGGCACTAAACAACAACCAAAGATTACATACATGGAGGTCCCTCTCTTTCCTGGAAAGAACCTACCATATCCACCATCCCGCACAAGGCATTAGATGTGTTTGCTTGGTCCTACAATGATATGCCAGGCCTAGACCCCTCTTTAGTTGTTCATCATCTTGTTGTACCTCTTGATGCTAAACTAGTCAAACATAAGCTTTACAAAATGCATTTGCAAATTGCCTTATTGGTAAAAGAAGAATTACAAGAACTCTTAGAGGTTGGTTTTATCTGCCCATTGACTACCTTGAATGGGTATTCAATATTGTGCTTGTCAGTAAGAAACCATGGGGCATCCGTATCTACATAGAATTTTGAGATCTCAACAAAGCATTCCCTAAGGATGATTTTCCACTCTCGAACATAGAAATCACTGCACAGATTTTACAACAGATCATGAGATGTTATCACTCATGGACGGTTTTTTAGGATATAATCATATCTAAATATCACCCAAAGACCAATATTAGACAACCTTCACATGTTCTTGGGGTACTTATCACTATCCGATGATGCCATTGTGCTTAAAAATGTAGGGGCAACATATCAACGAGTTATGATGGTTATCTTCTATGACATGCTACATGATATCATGGAAGATTATGTAGATGATCTCCTAGGAAAATCAAAGACAAGGGATATGCATCCCAAAGTTCTCCAACACATCTTTGAGCATCTCAAAGAATATAAGGTGTGACTAAATCCAAATTAATGTGCCTTTAGGGTTCCATAAGGAAAACTGTTGGGATTCATCATTTCCAGAAGGGGTATCAAAGTAGATCCTGCCAAGGTAACCACTATCATAGAAAAGCCTCCACCTAAGAACCTAAAGTAGCTTCGTAGACTTTAGGGAAAACTCTAGGCCATCTGATAATTCATCACATAGTTAGCAGACAAATGCCAACCCTTCTCCCATCTCCTTTGAAAGGACGTTCATTTTAAGTGGGATTAGACATGTCAATAAATATTTGATAAAATCAAAGAATATTTGGCATCACACTCGGTCCTTATGGCACCCATCCTTGGAAAGCCCTTGCTCCTCTACATATCAACTACACCCATAGCACCTGGGGCATTATTGGCACAACAAGATGAAATAAGTCATGAAAGAGATATATACTACATCAGTAGGACCTTAGTCGGCTATGAGCTAAACTATACACCGAAACACACATGTTTGGCTATCATCTTTAGTTCTCAAAAGCTGCAAAATTACATGCTAAGTCATCCAATAAAGCTCATATCTAAGGTTGACCCACTCAAATATTTTCTCAGTGAGTTTGATATTGAATATGTTGATCAAAAAGTCATCAAAGGATAGGTTGTCATAGACTAGTTAATAGAGGCTCCCTTAATAGACCATCAACCGTTGTTGAATTTCTAGATGAGTCCATCTTCACATTGATAAACAAACATCCTAGAAACTATACTTTGATGGCTCATTTGCAAGTCATGGTGTAGGTGCATGCATCCTCTTTATTACACCTCAGGGGGATTTCACACCTAAAGCATTTCGACTAGGTTTCCCTTGTACAAATAACATGGAAGAATATGAAGCTTTAATCATAGGCCTCAAAAAAACTATTTAGTGGAATATCCAATAGCTATAGGTTTATGGAGACTCACATCTAGTCATCAAACATGTCAATGATGAGTATCACATAAAGGATGACAAATTGGTACCCTATAAATGAATGGTCAACAACTTTAAATAATAATTTACACACATCTAGTTTGAGCAGGTCCCTCATCTTCATAACATGACAGTCAATGTTGCGAGTTTCTCATTGAATAACTCCTTGTTCTTGCATATAATGTCTTGGGATAAAAAATTCATTTGTGATATTGTTGGTCTCACTTCCCCTAGTACTAGGATATTTACACCTACCTCTATGACCACACCCTTCCACCTAACATGTCTGGTAACCAACACAAGACCTTCATTTGTCACACCTCTCACTTCACTATCCTCACTAACACCCTTTATCACTGAAGCTTTGATGGTTCCCTATTGCGATGCCTAAATATAAAAGAGGCTGATGTTGTGTTGTAGGAGGTACAAGATAGTATTTGCGGTGCTCACACCAATGGTATAGTCTTAGACAAAAAGCTCCTCAGAACAAGGTACTATTAGCCTATTATGGAGCATGACGCTTGTGAGTATGTTAAGAAGTGTAGGCCATGTCATCAACATGCAAATCTCATTCATACACCAGCACAAGCATTACAACCCATCACCGCACCATGGCCCTTTTCACAATAGGGCCTCGATCTCGTTGGCAAGATTCACCCCTCGTCCTTTGATGGCCATAAATTCATCATTGCTGCCACTGAGTACTTTATGAAGTGGGTCAAAGCAATACCACTCACCTTCACCATTGGATCCCAAATAGCCAAATTCATCCTTTACCGTATCATTTAAGAACAAGAAGCTGTATAGGAGAATTGAACATATGGCTGAGCTGACAAATCAAATTATCCAGTGCAAACCTCATGCTAGAGTGTATGCAATGTTTTTGAAGGAACAATTTTTAAGTTTTCAGTTTATCCAACTCTTTTGTGATATCCCATACATGGTAGATACAACCAGTAATTTCTTCAAGGTGTATCAAGCCTCCACTATTGAATTGCAGAACTAGCTTTATGAGTTTTATATACATGCCATGGTTGTGCCCTATAACACTAATTGGAAGCCAATTATATATGTGGGGCATGTACATATCAAGGCATTGGTGTATTTTATCTAGAATGAGCAGAGAAAGGGTTTGCAAATGCAGAAATACCAGGAACAAGAAAAATCAATTTCATTAAGAATTGGGGGAGAAGCTAAAGACCTTGATGAGGTCTTGAATGAATGGATGTACATGACTAAGAAACAACCAATGGTAGAGAAAATCCTCAATGATCAACAAGTTGTTCATATTATGTATCAGAAAGTGCTGAGGGAAATTAGGAAAGATTCTTTTCAATTTAGTAAGGGGAGATGGCAGGGACTCACTATGGAGCTACAAAAAAAGGAGCCTCATTCAATGTATAATTTTCATGCAACAGTTAGTAGGGGACACCGTTATCTCACATTGGATAAAACATATGAGCATGCATGGGTGTCGATTGCCTTCCAACCACATATTCTTTGGTTTCCTATCCCACACTAGAGGGGGAACAAAATCTACACTAGGGAAGGTGAAGATGCTAGATGGGAAAGGACCCAGGGACATAAAGGATTTTATTTGAAACAAGGAGAGGGACAAAAAACACCTTGTGACTTTAGAGACTTAGCCCTTATGTTCAATATGAGACATAATTGCTTGGGGATAAATAATACCTTAAGTTGGGGGGTGTGATGAGCACCATAATTGTCTCTTTTAAGTGTTTATATTTCATGTTCTATGTCATATTGATGTAAACATTTCCACCTTTCAAGTTAAAACTTTAACTGATATTTGGACAATATAATATGTTATGTGTTAGAGTGACTAATTTATCTATTCACTATAGCTTAAGTGTACTTAGGTTGATGAGGTTAGACAACTTCTTGTCTAACTGAATGTGCAACCTTTTAGACACTTAGAGGTTACCTAGTTGTTTGGTAAACCTCATGTGCATACCTTTTGAGGTTGGAAGACTTTCCATCTCACCTCAAAAGTCACTTTGTAGTCATCCAACACTTGTCACACAAGGTTGGTGGTTTGCACATTCCAAGTGATCCAAAGGTTGACACCTATAGGACACTTGTCTACATGTATTTGCCACATCATGGGGGCACTTGTCAATCCACATGAAAGGTGGATTGCCTCATTCATACCTATATAATAAGATAATATGTACATCTTTTACTTAGCTTTTGTTAATATCATTTTGGCTTATTTATAACACAGTATCAGAGCGATACTGGTAAAACCCTTCTCGATTTGAGTGATTTATGCATTTAGCCCTTGCAAGAGTTGTCGTGGTGCCAAACGGACACCGCCATTGCGTTCAGAAGGCTTGAGACAACTAAGATTACCCTTCAAACAATGATTTTCGGTAAATTAATTTTTTCGCAAAATTTTTTCCCCACTTGTCACGGGTTGTACGGCTGTACGACCAAATCCGTACATGTACAGATTTTTTTGGGTAAAAATTTGATTTTTTTTTTTTTTTTTTTTTAATTTTTTTAAGCAAGGGCATTTCTGCCCCCTGCCAAGGTTGACATTCATTTTTTGGTCGAAATAATTTTTGCAGGTTGTTTTGGCTTATTCAGCCTGTTTTCTGGTTTTCACGACATCTCTTTAGCCCCAAATCACGGTTTCCTCTAGTAGATCCATTGCTGGTCACTACTCCAAGTCACTGTTTGAAGTTTTAAAGCCAACATTCAAAGCCAGTGTTATTTGGAGGACAAAAGATTTTCCATCACCGTTGGGGGTTAGTTTCCATCAGAGTTGACGGATCTTTTGTTGCAGTTTCGGCCTGCACACAGATTTAGTAGGGTCGCTACCCCATTTGCCCTGGTCACTGGTTTATCACACCATTTGCTAGTTGCCATTCCCACAGAGGTTGCATGGATGGGTCGTGGTCATTAAGGAGGTTGCTATTTCCAGTTGCTGGCTGTTTGCATCAGCATCTGATTGACACCTTCCATACATTGATTTGGATGTTGTGATGTTGCATTTGAGGTCTTCTCTACATAGCGGTTTACATCCACACCGTTAGTGTTTGTAGATGGTGGTCTCCAACTGCAGATCATGGCCGAAGTTCTCTGCTTGATCTAAAGGCGTTCTTTTGCAGCATTTCTTGAATGATTTGTTGTTGCAGGGTGACCTTTGCTCTATTGGCGCCTAGTCTCTTCTTTGGTCAAGGTTTAACCTGTTCGACAGTCTCTTCACATATTCATGGTTGTTGTTTGAAAGCACCCAGGGCAAAAAATGAAATGAAAGTTTTTAATGACGTCCACGAGACCAAAACAGTCTATGGGACCCACAATAACAGCAGACCACGCAAAACGGAAGAACCAACAAGTGGCCACCAGCTAAACCTGGCTGCCACTCTCAATCTCCTTGCTGATCTTCAATCTTCTTCTATGGATTCTGCCCAAATAATCAGCCACTCTCACAATCTTCGTTTCAACAAACAAGGCCGTTAAAGATACAACATTCATACAACATTCAACATATCTCTGTTGCTTTTTTGGACATGGTTTTCCAAATGTTAACCTTTCATTCACCCAACATTTGTTAGTTAACACTTGTCTCGTAGCTCTTGGTTTACTAACACTTGTTGTTAAGATCTTTACATTGATAAAACTTGTCACAAGTTGTTACCTTTTATAACTGCTAGCATCAAATGTTAACACAATAGTTTATGTCATAATTGTTATAACATTTTATGCCGAGTTGACCATTCTTTTTGCATTGTGTTTGCAAAAAGGAGATTTTTTCATTTTGCTATAATTTCAAATCGTTTATTGGGTTTTTACAAAATTATAGTCGACGGAAAGGTCTTTCATTCACTTCACTTCGGTGAAGTCAAAATAATATTTTTTGCCTTTTTTGACCTAGTTTTTTAAAATCTGAAGCAAAATTGTAATCGCAATTTTTGATAGGGCGTAACTTTTGCCCACGATATCGAAAATTAGTGATTTTTTTGAAATTGCTTAGAATTTTGCAAGGAACTCATTAGTGTAGGTAAAAATCAGATTTAGATAGCATTGTTTCAAAATTTGTAAAAATCTCCATGTGTTATAAACGGATGAATTTGGCTTCCAAACTTGCACTGTAAGTTGCAACTTTTCTCTTGCATTTTTTCTTGGGGTCCTTGAAAGTTACTATAATTTCAAGGGGGTTGTCAAGTGTTCAAATTTGCAACATGGATATAATTCTAGCACCATTCAAATTCCATGTATAATTGAAAAGTGGTATAATTGCATGGATGAAGCTTATGACACATTACGCATGATAATATCTCAAGATCTTCTATTTCATATTAATTCTGCAACAACACCTAATGATGTATGGACACAATTAGAGAGTTTGTTTGGGGAAACAAGATGTTATGCGTGGACATCAACTTGAGAATGAGCTAATTAGTCTTAATCCACAAGACTTCACTATTATACAAGATTTTTTCACTAAGTTAAATTCAATCAGATTTCAACTCCAACAGGTGAACAATTGATACTTAGTATTTTGTCTAGGCTTGGTCATCAATTCTCAGTGTTTGTTTTGGCATTTTATACTACCAAAAGTGGTCTTGGTACAAACTTCACTGTGCCTTCTCTTCTTGACTTTGCAGTTAATCTAACAAGGGACAAGATAAGTTAATCTGAATGGGTGTTTTGAAGTCTTCATCCACACATGCACTTGTTGCATCTTTGTCTTCAAATCAAACACCCAAAGAAACAAACTAGTGATCAAGATAAAGGCAAAGGAACAAAATCACATCCTCCATCCGAGTATTCATCAAAAGGAAAAGGTAAAGAAAGGCCTCTTTGCTCTTATTGTAAGAGAAATGGGGATGGATAATCTACATGTTTTAAAAAGAGAGAAGATGAGTACAAGAGAATCATTAAACAAAAAGAACTGAAAATTCACAAACATTAAGGCTTGTCTTTCTTCTTCTCCAATGAACATCAAAACCATCAAAAGGCAAAGCAGTATGTGCCTCTATAGTCTTTGAATCTCAGCGATGGGTTTTTGATTCTGGTGCATCACATCATATGGCATCTTGTCCGCTTCTGTTTTCATCACTACACCACACAGCTACAACAAAGATATTGGTTGCAAACAATTCTTACATTACAGGTTGTGGGAAAGGAAATGTTAAAATAGGAGTAGGTTGTATTAAAGATGTTCTCTTTGTTCTAGAATTATCACAAATCTACTTTCATCT
This sequence comes from Cunninghamia lanceolata, assembly GCA_027924645.1. NCBI lineage: Eukaryota > Viridiplantae > Streptophyta > Pinopsida > Cupressales > Cupressaceae > Cunninghamia > Cunninghamia lanceolata. The sequence goes on from BSBN01000942.1 coordinate 6,269,577, forward strand.
ACCAAATCACCAATAGTGGATCAGGAAAATAATTGAATTCAATTCAGAATCAGTTATGATAAGAGACTAGTTGTAACATCCATATCCAAATGACAAGAAAAACTAGGTTTCACAACGGTAAATTTTTTTTTTTCTAGGTAATCAAATACAAAAGAAACTTATCTATAACCCAATACCACATTTTTCATTTTATCTTAAACATGATCTCATTTTCATAAAACTGAAAGAAATGATATACATTAAACATTTTGTTTTCTAACAATTTGAAATTTTTTTGAAACAAACAAATATTGGAAACATACCATTAACATGCATCTCGATTATCGACCCATAACATTCAAGACTCGGCAATCCTTAGTATTTGGAAGAGAAAGTATCTTCAAGGAGCTTAACCTCCAACCACAGACCGTCGGTCTCCCGCACTCCTTCTTAATCGGAAGTGGCCCTACCCTACTCAAGAGGATAGACTTAGGATAACCATCGGGTTTGCCATCTGAGCTCTGGTGTTGTAACTTACGTGTCTTGTTATCGTGCAGATCCCTAGATACCCTCTAGTCATGCACAACACTCCACAAGAATACGCCATCTAGTTACAGTGAACGTCGATGCACTTGAGGATAGTACACCACCTTGGCCAAAGGATTTGTTTTTAAATAGTGTTCTAAGAACGCATGTACTTAGTTCACCCACCCTACTCGAATTGAACTGATCAAAATCCTACAGTTTCCTATTTGTATAGTTTGAAGTAATTTGACGACCTTGATGACCTCAAGGGTTTAGGATTTTCTCCCGTAATAGCGCATGGCGCAACATTTACTCTAATCCTGAGTTCATAGTTTCATAATCCCATTTTCATGTAAAACATTGTTTATAAGCGCCCACTCCTAAGTGGTTTCATATTTGTTTACTCGGTACCCATGTTTGCACAACATACTCAAGTATCTAAAACAATTTCCCGTTATCCCGGAAATTCAGGATTCTAGACTCCTAAGGTCTACAAAATAAAACAATACTAGTACCATCGCATGTAACGTATCTAGACTCAAAAGCGGGTTTTCACTCTACTTGCTTATTTCAAAACCATGACAGTTTTCCGACCAACCAAATACATTAACTCTCTATTCTCCTTTCCAAGTCAATTTATTTCGCATGAGTTAATGAGGTAAAAATCATAAAATATAATAATAAAAGATTTGGAGTCTTTCTTACGACTTTAGAGATGACCAAACGCATGGTCGACCTCTAACTAAAGATATAGGATGAAAATGACTCTAGCTGGTTGCAACTACAACTTTGGCTGTCAAACTCATTAAAGTTTACATCAAACATGCCTTTATATCTGTGGTTTTTACTCTCCTACACAACACGCTCGTGGAGCAAAGTGTTTTCTCACTATGGAGCTATTGTTTCAAGTGCTCCAAGGCAGTTTTACGTGATATCTCAGTCTTAAAGGAAACTCTTTATAATTTACGTCTTTACCGACTGTTTGAAGTTTGTAAACATTTGCATCATGCAGTGATCATTCTTAGATGAATGCACATTGAGAACTATGCTCTATCATAATACAACATCAACCATGAGAGGTAATGATCTATTTCTAAGTTCTTGAATACTAACAGACAGCAGCATTATTGTCACTGAGGTTTCTTTTACATAATACAGCAATAATACATTTATCATGATTAACTTCTCATAGAATCGTAGTAAAAGACATTATCATGATATCATATTCGTTGTAAGTATATTACCTTACCTTGGCAATGAAGAGCACAACAAATGCCAAAGACTCCCCTCAGTCCTCACTGCCGTTTTTCCTTATTTCTGTGCAGGCAACAAAACTCCTCCCTATCTCTCCTCTTCTCTGCGTGTCTAACTTGATTGCAAACAGCGATGCCCACTCAACACTATCTCCTCCCTCTTATCTCCTGCTCGACCACCTCAGGTAAGATTCTACCGTCTTTCTCCTTTCCCAAACCACGACAGTCTCCTCTCTATTGGTTCTCCCTCACTCTCGATTTTCTCAATTCCACAAACCCTCTCTCTACCTCACGATGAAACATTCAAGGCATACATCTGCCTATCTTCCTACCCGATGGGAGTATCTCACTTACTCGCCCATTACTCCTTCTAACTACTTCCTCCCTCTCGATGAACAGGCCTCCAATCATCTTTAACTGCCGTTCCTTCACTCTAGCAATGACAGACTACTCCTCTTTCTCCACCTCGCAAGGGAATCTCTCCTAATAAGTCTTCCTCTCCAATTCTAACTATCACCCATATAACTTCCATACCGCATAGGAAAACTCCCTAACTGTCTGCAGTTTTCCTTATGATTCTTAATAACAGCAAACCACTGCCTCTGCATCCGCAATGATGAAGGAATATTTGGCGTAAATAAACGGTTACACCTTTATTTCCATGGGATAACTTCGACACTATCTCAACCGCCAACACTTCCTTACTCTCACGCCCACGGTGAAGGAAATGTAAGCATTCAACAACTACCGATACATGCCTAAGCTCAAGGAGGTCGTTTTAACTGAATATTACCCAACCTCCTTACTCACTACGACCACTAACAAGATGGAGATTCAAAAGGACGACGTGGCAAAGCAACTTTGTCAAACATCTACATGGAGACTTCTAACCTTCAACGATAGCAACCTAACAAAGCTAGCGGAGTAAAAATCACACAAGGTGATATCCAATAGTTACCAAAAGATGACTCCAAGGTTGACAAAAGGTTAAAGAATCCAATTGACTAAAATGATTTCAGAATATTCCTCCAAATGACGACAAGAACAAATAAAGCATAAATCAACTTCCCATTCGACTTCCGTCGATTTACCTAAAGGAAATAATTCACAACACATGATTAACGCGGTTTGATGACAATCATGACGATTGGTCGTAACGCATCACAAGGTTTCTAAATCATTTTTAATGCACAAAACGACTTCTCGCATCCTTCAACTACGAGGTGTGATCTACAATCTGACACAATTAGATTCATAATTACTTATAAATGAAATAATAAAATTTGTCTATAAAAGTTGACTCGCTCTGGTGACTTATGACAACATCGTCAATTCCAAGATTCTATAAGACGACTTACAAAAAGGATGTTTCACCTTATCCTCTGACATCGGACATCTAGTCTTAAACTATCCCAGTCGAAATACAAGACTAAAATAATGGCTTCAAGGTTATCTACCTGTTTGGCATTCTCATTAACAAACACCCATGGTTAATTCCAGAGTCTACTACTCTCTCTCAAAGATACTTTCTCTTCCTGTCGATCATGGTCCACCTGTTCCTGCAACGATAGTCTCACATACAATTTTGTGGTCAAAGCACCTATGTTCCAAATCAAAACATAATATATCCAAAACATCATTTCACATAACAAAAAGACATTTAGTCTTCATTATCACATTGAGCATAATCAATAGAGCTTCTATAATTTCATAGAACTAACTTTGTATAATAAATCATCAATTTCCATGTCATCCACAACATATCATATTACGGAAATTTGCAAGAAAGTAAATAGCATAATCGATTTCAAAAAGAGGATGTAACACTAGTGCACTAGAGAACTTGTTGCAGTTGGGAAAGTTGACAACTTTTCTCGTGTCTATACATTTTCACACTTTGCACCTAATGACGAAGACTCTACAGTTCACTAACTCCAACATTCAGTGTGGATACATCATTGGAGGATCAGCTTGGTCAATCAAACCTCATAGTTCTTCATCCAATTGAGTTATCAACTCCTCCTTCACCTATTGCTTCACATGAGGCTTCTTCAAATTTGCAGCAGGATATTGTCACTCAATCCCTTGATCTTGTTCCAATTCCACCTGTGATTTTGCTATAGCTTCAAGAGATTTCATTGCATTCTCTGAATCATGTGCAACATTTAGAGACCCACTTTGTTCTTCTCACTTGGAAGATCTCATGCACCATCTGTAGTTCTTCTTCTTCCATAGGGAAGGGTATGTTCAACTTTTTAGGCATCACTTTCAGCATTCATCTTCAAGCTTCAGTCAGCACTACAGGATCATCATCTTATAGGGGGATTTCTAGTCTCTCTATTTCTCTCTTTAGGGAAACACTTCATGTGTATTTGTAGAAGTAGTCCTTGGGGGTCATGTTGAGTCCTCCTTCTACCTGCCTCTTGTATATATCTCTCTTTTAAATGAAAGTTTTTCCTATTGGGTTTTGTTCTTTCTTCGCTTTATGAGAGATTTCTTTATACATGGGTACCTAACATGCCCTAGTAGCCAGGACCCATATTTATGTATCTATTGCACTTTTGTAATTTCCCCAAGTATCACTTAAGGGGGATGTTAGAGTGAATAATTTATCTATTTAGTGTAGCTTAAGTATACTTAGGTTGATGGGGTTAGACAACATCTTGTCTAACTGAATGTGCAACCTTTTAGACACTTAGAGGTTACCTAGTTGTTTGGTGAACCTCATGTGCATACCTTTTGAGGTTGGAATACTTTCCATCTCACCTCAAAAGACACTTTGTAGTCATCCAACACTTGTCACACAAGGTTATTGGTTTGCACATTCCAAGTGATCCAAAGGTGACACCTATAGGACACTTGTCTACATGCATGTACCACATCACAATGGAACTTGTTAATCAACATGCAAGGTGGATTTCCCCATTCATGCCTATATAATAAGTCACTATATACATCTTTTACTTAGCTTTTGTTAATATCAATTTGGCTTATATGTAAATCTTGCTTTGTGGAAGTATTCTCTATTTTACTAGTTGATCTGGTTATTTCTAACATGTGCATTATATTTTAATAGATGTATGTGTGTTAAAGTAATTATTTTCAAGCATAATGTGCCATGATTAAGTTTTCTATGATCTTACTTAGTGGATAAGGATTCTTTTCATTAGAATAGTTCTAACCTACAACTAAAGGATGAAGAAGTTCCTACAACCACAGGGACAGTTCCTACAGCCAAAGGACTGAAGAGTTCTTGTAGCTAAAGGATCAACTCCTATAGCCAAGGAACTCATCTCCTATAGCCCGAGGATCAACTTGCAACAAATCATGAAGTCACATACAACTGTCCAACAACAATTAATATCCTTCTTAAGTATGAATAATGAAAACATTGTATATGCAGTTGGCAAATGTTCACTTTTCCAAGGACGTGTGAAGATGGAGAATCCATGATCATTTGAAGTTATATTTTCAGTTTGTTTGTTTGTGTACAATCCGATTGGGAATCTTCCTCTTCAGTTATTCTGAAGTCTTAGTTTCCTAGTATGATTTTACTTTCTTAAAATAAAGAGTCCTTCCCCTGTTTTATGGGAAGTGGACTGATTAGCAATTAGTTTTCATAGATGCATAAAACTATTGAAGCATGTATATATCTTTCAAACCTAGCGTATCTAGCTAAGTTGGATTTTCTCATGATTATATCAAACTTTCTATTGCAGTAAATAAAACATAGTTCTTGTTTCAAATTGTTATTATTATATTCTAGATATATGGTGGTGAAGTGAATGAGTTGATTTGATTAACTAATAAAAGGAGGAAGTAGTCAATCCGAGTCAGGGCCCACTCAAGGTAGACTAGCACCTATTAGGAATATATTCATGCAATTAGAATGAGATCTTAGAATTGGATTTGTTTGATTTCATTTCAATGTGATGTACTGTTTAATTAGTTATAATAGTTATTTTTAGAAGTTATAAGATAGCTTTCCTATTTCAAGTATTGTATTATTTTCTTAGCTTGCAACAACTATCGTTTACCATCTATTTACAACTCTACATCTAGAAACATTTAGCTATACATATAGTACCAACATCATACCAAGAAACATGTCCATGGTTGATAATTAAATGTAGCATGTCCTCCCTCACTTGAGCTGCTTGATCTGGGGTGAAGCCATCCATTGAGTACATGCATGTCTTAGTTGCATTAGGTCTAATGGGAAATGATTATGCTCCACATATTTCAAGGTGTTCAATCTCTTTGATCATAAGATAAGAGATTATCCTCTTATGCCATGTCCATCGCCTAAGATAACATTTGAAGGTCTTGTGTTGACTGCTAAGGATGAGGGTTGGATCACAATTGGAGGAAAAATCCTCATCAACTCCAAAACCTAAAAAACCAAGAGACTTGATATAGGCAACATCAAAATTGATTTGTATACCCATAAAAATTAGCCAATTCCCTAACTTATGGGCCTCTTCAAATCCAAGCCACTTAAGTTTCATCATCTCAAGGTGATTTTAAATGTTGGGAATTCCTCAACAATTGTTAAACCCTCCAGTAGTTATGTAGTCTATTGGCACCAATTTTGTGCTATCATATTTCTAACATCCAACCTTTAGTTTGATGCAATGGTCCATTTTTTGATTAGGGAATGGTGCATAGGCCTATAGATTTTATCATGAACAACTCAGTTTTTAATGGTTGCAAAATCAAAGTTCTAGTAATAGAGAAATTTTTCGTAATTTTACATGTACCCCTATTTCAATTTTAAGACTCTCGAGCAAAATCAAGCCCTAGTGACAATTCCAAAATTAGGTCCAAAATTGGCAGTTCTATGGTTGGTTGTGTTGTGAATACCTAGCACTTAAAAAATTACATTGAAATTTGAACAATAGAGTAGGGAACATAAATACATTATTCATCTTCATGCCAATTTTTAGATCATTTAGACATGCTCTGCAGCTGTGGCAACAATCTTGTAAATCCATAATTTAATCATTTAATCAACATTGTCATAGTAGGGAAAAAATTAAAACAATTTATTGTTGTCTAGTGGGCCCATGACATTATGTTTTTACCCAACATATGGTTTTGAGGTATTCTATATTTGTTGATATGTGTGGGGGGATTTTAAAATTTATATTAAAATCTTTTAAAATGATGTTCATATGACATTGGAGTAGATTGTAAGGTTTTAAAATAAATAATATAATAATAAAAAATTAGGCCATTCCACATTAGTGAGTGAGGCTGCCTTCCCCTTTACTCACTCACTAATGGCTTAGAGCCTTGCAACGGGCTTTGGTAGAGCATTCATTTGCATTTTTACGCCAAAGGCGTTCCCTCTATGAGGTGAATTGGCCTGGTGTGTTAAATCAATGACTAAAATTGTGTCTTGACGATGCAAGACGATTGAAATCACCAGTGTCATTAGATTTTCATTTTCATCATTTTCGTTTGTCTGTCATCGTTGGCCATGTTGCCTGTCATTTACTTCACCATTTTGCCATTGTTTTGCCTGTATTTTGCCCCGTGGACATTAAAATTAATCCATTGTGTTTTATTCCCAATTTCCTAGCATTATGTGGGCTATTAACTTTCACAACTGCTAGTAAGGAAAAAAAAATCATGTCAGAAAAAGTCTCATGTCATTTAAATG